>MU130130.1:22837-39844 GCA_015039465.1 Phlegmacium glaucopus | reverse complement strand
GTCCTTTCCACCTTACTCCGTCCTGTCGATGTGTAATTTACTTTAAGAGGTACACTCCTTATTTTAAGAACCACGTCTTGTATGTCTGTTGGGAGTATTGTTACCCTTTACATCGTATGTGTATACCGCTAGTCCATTCCACCGTACTCCGTCTTGTCGATGTGGATTCTAATCTTAAAGGTACAAACGTTATTATAATCATAACCACGTCTTATATGTCTGTTGGGAGTATTGTTACACTTTAGATCGTATGTGTATGGCACTAATCCATACCACCTTACTCCGTCTTGTCGATGTGTATTCTAATCTTAAAGGTATAAACCTTATTATAATATTAACCACGTCTTGTATGTCTGTTGGGAGTATTGCTACCCTTTACATCGTATGTGTATACCGCTAGTCCATTCCACCTTACTCCGTCTTGTCGATGTGTATTCTAATCTTAAAGGTATAAACCTTATTATAATCATAACCACGTCTTGTATGTCTGTTGGGAGTATTGTTACACTTTAGATCGTATGTGTATGGCACTAATCCATGCCACCTTACTCCGTCTTGTCGATGTATATTCTAATCTTAAAGGTAGAAAATCACTGTATGTGGATGCTAGATTTCCCATCCTTATGATGGTGTCTGGATGTTCTGCACCGAGAATTTTATTCCTCACATGGAGAATTTCATTTATTTAATGTGTAGCTGTTCTGCCTCATTCCACTTTGCCTGATCACTCTATGTGGATGCTAGATTTCCCATCATTATGAAGGTGTCTGGATGTTCTGCACCAAGACCCTTCTTCCTCATGTCCATGACTTGAAGATACAGCTCCTCTGCATTCTTCCTGTCTCCATTTTCCCTCAGTACTAGTGTAAAATTGCTATGTTATCATCATAGTTCCTGACAAGTCTCATCTGGCTGACATGCAACTCATTTGCCTTGATCTGTGGAACAATTAAATGCCATAATGCATAATCCTGAGTTGTAAATCCCCATGGAATTGCACAGGACAAGATTATGCTTCCCATCTGCCACATTTTCTGCTGCTCATATTTCAACATTCACTCCTGACTCCAGCACTGTACCATATGATGAACAGATACCATTTCAGATGATTGTCCTCTTCTCATCAAGGAGAATGACAGAAGGATACTAATACCTTGCCCACACAGGAAGTCATCCCAGTGACCATTACTGTGCAATACAAGCAGGGTATGATCCAATATGTGGTTTGCATGGGGCAGCTGTTTAGCTACCTCACTATCAACAACATATTTCCTAGACTCAGCTGCATATTACTATGATGATAAAAAGCACATATTTTGAGAATCAGAATTGCAGCCTGGGCTGCTTCATTTCTAATGTCAGATTGTCCACTAGCTCTCCTTTCCATTTCTTTAAAAGATAAATCCCAAGTCATGTGAATGAAGCACCTGACATAAGACTCTGATGATGTAGCAAGAATTGTCTCAGATATTTCTTTAGATCACATTGCCCCGCTTCAATATAAGCACCAGCATGATCAATAGCAAGAGGGATGTAGCCAAGTTCATTGACAATCTTTTTAGAGGCTTGCTGATGCTCAGGTAATAGAGCCAAACAGCTAGACTTGAGAAGTAGAGATATAGCATCTGACTCCTCCATCTCATTGATTGCAATTCTGTTCTCAAATGATACAATCCTTTCCATGGATCTGTTTCTGCTTGTAATCAGAATATTACCTCTGTTACCTGCAGGAAAGAACTTAGCCACCACCTCTGGAGAGAGATCATCAGCATTATCAAACACAATCAACCATTCTTCATGAATCTGAGATATCCACTGGAGTGCAGACTCAACTGATCCATCTACACCAAATACCTGTGCAGCAGGAATGGTAGATATTCCCTTGAAAGACATTGACATGCTTTCAAAAGAGGAGGCATCAACCCATAACACATGTGAAAAACTAGAGTAAGAAATTAACCCAGTGTTGTTGTGGATGTAGTGTCAAGACAATTACCTGTTAGACATATCTTCTGTGAACTTCAGACAGATCTGGGTTTTTCCAATCCCTCCCAATCCCCAGAGGAGACAAGAACACCTTGACATCAGTTGACTATTAGTACAAGGACCAAAAATCTTCCCAAGTTTGTTGAGTACATCTTTCCATCCAGTAAAGATTGGACTGGGGTTTGGTCTCTGAGGGACAGGGATCCTTGGCCAGTATTGGCAGGGGCAATATTGACTGTATAGTTCTGGCAGATAAAATATGAACAATTATTGCAAAATCATTTGCACAGCATAAGAGAAGACTTACAAAAGTGCCACCAGCGATGAGTAAATTCGCATTCGGAAAGAAACCCAAGTCAGAATGCTGAGTTCATTGATCATCAGCAACAGTGGAGAAAAGTGGGTGCAAGCAACTCAGTGGAGGTAGATGATTGAGGGATGAGTATAATGTACTGATGTTTTGCATAGTAGAAATGTAAACGCGTTGGGATCATGTGATCCCTCACCTCTTTATCTTTATCCACCATGAAGCTGTATCATTCGTTCGCATTTCTGATTATTCATTCATTTCTTCTCTTATTACAAATGTTCTTCCTCTGATTAGCTCTTTTTGTATTGCAACTCTTAGTATACATTTTCATTCATGTCTTTTTGTATTGCGACTCTTAGTATACGTTTTTCATTCATGTCTTTCATTCACGTTTTCGCACATTCCTGTATCCTCATTCTTCGTGTTTTTCCCTTTTTATCACACACACTTTCTCTCACTCGCTCTGCTCTTTCCGTGTTTTTCTTCCTTCCATCACTCTCTTTATTCACCTGCCTCGAAATGCAAACATCCGATCAGATGCTGTTGACACCGATAGCGGGCAGGGTTCTGGACCCTTGTCTGACGCCTTTGTAGCAGAACCTGTACAGCACTCAGGAGTGGCATTGACCCATCAGGTTGTGGCTCCTTCAAAATTTTCATGACTGGAGGTTCGTCGCTCTTCGCGTGTCGCCTCGAGAGCAACATCCATCCAAGTGCCTCCTCCTCCTGTTGCTGTGTTTACACCCACTCTTCCTGGTGCCAGACATGTCGCCGGATACGTCTATGAGGTTCTTCCATCCCCAATTGATGCGAGTTCCTCTCTGCATGAGCGACCTAGTGGCATATCGAACTCACTTGGGAATGTTGGTGGCTCTCGGGACACCATCATACCCCAGGCAAGTTTTGAGGCTACTGGGGAGTTCTCTGCAGGGCGCAAGCGTTCCGCCACTGGAGATGCTCCTGGGTCTCCTCGGAAAGGTATCGAACCTATCACTCCATCGCAGCCTGCTCCCTCGTACCGTCCTTCCCTCCAAGCTCCATTTTTTGCAATGCCAGGTGCCCCTCCACATCCCACCACACCCCCACGTTCAGCTCATTCCCATTTGAATGTAGCTCCTGTCTCGAGCCCAATCACTTCCAACCCTCTTTTGCACAGACCCGCTGGTCCTGGTGTTACTTCACCCTCTTCACGCCGCTCACGTGTCGACAACAATACTTGGGCCGCTGCTCATGGTTCCCCTTCTTCACGCCGCTCGTGTGTCAGCAATACTGCATGGGCCGCTGCTCAGGGCTTGCTGCCCATCTCCAATGCTTTCCAGGCTCCAGGCTATGCCCCTGCTCCTGATGTAGGAGCCGCCTCCTATAGCATACGGGCACCACATTCTGAGTGCCCGAGGCCCACTGGCCAGTGCGTTGACAGCCCAGGCGTTTGCAGAACGTCCTGCAGCTACTTCCCACCTTTCTCTTGGCCCGCTGAGCCAGCACTCTGATTGCATTCAGAGGGAGATGCATGTTCCTGCATCTGCGCACCTTGCTTCCACGCAGCCTTGCTTGGCGCCTAATGTTAGTTCCCTTTTTGTGTTATTTTATATGTAATAACACGCATATAGTCACTTTTTGGCAGAGCCCTCTCTGCTCTGAGCTCTCTGGAGGGCCGCATGCCTCTTTTTGCAGAGACTTGCCTGCATGGCTCAGTTTCCAATGCTCGGGGCTCAGGCCTGCGAGACAGTCCTCCCTTTAGGCTACCTTCCTCCCATATTCCTGCGATGCATGACCCTGCGATCCCCCACCATGACCTACCTTCTTCTCATCCGCTGCCACTGCCTGCTGGCACCCAAACCCACCCGGTTCTTAATGCGGACTTGATCGCTGCCATTGCTGCAGCTCTGGGCTCTTCAGCATCCTTTTCACCAGCTAGCGCACTACCCGCTGAACCTCTGCACCAATTCTTCTCCTGTACGATTACGAATGCTACCAGTGAACTTCCCATTGCGGTCATCAAGGAATTGCGAGGAGGTTTCAAGAACTACATTCCCTTGTCTTTGTGCACCCACAAAGCATGTTCGAATGCGACGCAAGCCACAGATATGTTTGACACAGAAATTGGGATGAATGAGAGGGGCGAGATATGGTTGAAGCAGAAGACGCTCACCCCTGCGAAGGACCATTACATGTCGACGGATGACTTCATGGAAATCTGTGAAAACTTCACGCGTGGGCTCCGGAAGTATCTCATTCTCGGTGATGATACTCAGCCTGGGGGCCAGTGGGCGCTCGCCTGTGCTAGCATGTTTCGGGATTTCTTTAGCGTCATTGCATCCAGACCCGACTATACCCAGGATTGGCCATCATACCGTGGTTATATCATTGAGTTGTATACCTCCTGGGTAGGCCGACGGGATGATTCTTTCGGGCTCATATTTGATGAACACCTTTTTCATCAGTACAAAATAAAGAATCTGATTCCCTCATTGCTCGAGCAGCTCCAGCCTATGTCCAATCCCACCTCCCAAGGTCATTGCATGCACAATGCTTCATTTGGTGGCGGTTCTGCTTCCGGTTCGCGTGGCAGGGGCAGGCCATCTGCGGTCTCCAACAATCATCGTGGTGGCTACCACCAGCAGTCCTTTCTTAACCAGGCCGTCCCCTCTGCTCAATGTTACCTCTGCAGCAAACCACATCCCCATAGGGACCATCAAGGCAGTGCCAAGCGTCTTACCACCAACGAACATGGCAAATGGATTGACCATCATCTCGGCAACAAAATCGTGTGTATCTCCTTCAATGTCACTGCTGCCGGCTGCTGTCAAGGCCCTTCCTGTATGTACAGCCACTCATGCTCCTTGTGTGGAGATCCCTCCCATGGTTCTGCTAGATGCCCCTCTTAATAGTATCTTTCCCATTGTCACCAAGTTGAAAGTGGACGCTTGGGAGGCAGCACTACGCGACGCTGGCATTTTGAATGAATTTCATGACATTCCTATTGGTCTACGGCAGGGTTTTCACTGCGGCCTAGAATCTTTCTCCCTCTCTTGCACTTCCATTCCTCACAATCACTACATTTCTAAAGAAGACGAAGATTTTGTTATTTCAAAATACACCAAAGAAATTGAGCTCGGTAGACTTTTGCACGGTTATGAACCCCATGAACTGTTTTCTCTTATTGGACACTTCCGTACTGCACCTCTCGCTGTTGTTACCCAGAACTGTGGCAAGCGTCGTGTCATCGTTAACCACTCATACCCACAGAATAAAAATTGCATTGATCTCGATTCCTTACCACGCGATACCACCCAGAATCTCATCATTGATCCTACAGAGACATCAATCAACACTATCATTGATTCAAAGAACTTCCAGTGTCTATGGGGGTCCTTTTCGGAGTGCTACTTATTGGTGGCGGACGCTCCTGAGGGCTCTGAGGCTGCAATATTTGATGTAGAATCTGCATTTCGGAATATTCCCATTCATCCCTCGGCTTGTCGTTTTCTAGCTATCTCCATTAAAGGCCTCATACATCTCGACCATGTTCTAAACTTTGGAGCGTCCCCTTCCCCTGGAATCTTTGGCAGGGTGGCTGATGCAATGGTCTGGATCTTGTTGAACCGCGGAATTGATGCCCTGATTAAGTGGGTTGATGATTTTATCTTCTTTCATTATCCTGCTGCGAGACGCTTGGACAGCTCATACACTTTCACTTACTCCTCTCAACTTGTATGGGAAGTTGCCGAGGAGCTTGGCTGGCCTTGGGCTCGTGAGAAATTTGTTGATTTTTCTTCCACTTTTAAGTACATCGGCTTCTTGTGGGACCTTTCAGCTAAAACAGTGGAGCTCCCTGAATCCAAGAAAGTATTGTACCGTGAACGGATTCAATCTTGGTCCCTTGGCTCCTATCACACTGCTAAGGAAGCCAAAAAGCTAATCGGTACCCTAAATCATGTTTGTTTGGTTGTACCTGAAGGTTTCTCTCACCTGGTATCACTGTACAAATTCCGGGGCAGTTTCAAATCTGATCACTCACCTCTGACGAAGCACTGCGTATCTGTGAGCACATATACCAATATGGTATGGTGGTCGGAAAAGCTCCAAGCTCATTTCGTTGGCACCAAGATCATTTGTCCCCCAGCTCCCTCTGATACCATCCTATTTGTTGATGCCTCCACGACCTGGGGTATCGGTTTGGTCCTGGACAGAAAGTGGCTCACATGGCAGCTTAGAGATGGGTGGAGAATAGATGGCCGTGATATTGGCTGGGCCGAGATGGTGGCCGTTGAGCTCGCTGTTCGTACGCTCATATCTGGAAAATTTTCTGGGTGCCATATTGTCGTACGTTCAGACAATAAAGGTGTAGTCGGTGCACTACAAGCAGGACGTTCTCGTGGCACTCAGCAAAACACAATTCTACGCAAGATCGTTAAGCTTATTCAAGGACACAATATCTGGGTATCATCGGAGTGGGTCTCGACATCGGATAATCTTGCTGATGGCCCCTCTAGAGGCTCTTTCCCTAGTAGGGACTCTCTTTACGCTTTTCCACCTAAATTACCACCACACTTATTCCCATATGTACACAAGCCTGTAGACTATCATGACCCCCAACTATGTCTATGACAATCAAATCTCAATTTGAAAACCAGCCATGAGCTTATGTGATTTAACGTCTAATTTCTCTTCCAACTCCCATCTCTCAAGCACTTCCCCCTATTCATCATGCCCCCCCTTAGACAGACTCATTCATCCTCCCGACCCACTGATTTACTCAATGTGGCTCGTTCCCATGGTGGTCACATCAATTACCATCGTTTCTGCCCTCAGCCATACCCATCTCAATCATTACGCCCAATTACTCCTATACCTCCATCGTTTCCATGTCCATTGCCCATTGTGTTTCCAGCGGCCCTCGTGGAGCAAATTCATCAGACCCAAGGCACCGCAACATCCAAATCTACGCAGACAAAGGATGTGAGTAGACTATGCGAATTCCTTGCATTTTGCCTTCGACTCAGCATTCCCTCCAATCATGCACTCCCTGTGAAGGAAGACCTCCTTATCACATGGTCTTCATCATATTCTGGTAGACTTGCTGGGAAAACTGTCAGCGCCAAAATTTCTTCAATCAAAAAGGAACACAGCAGGAGAGGATTACCATGGTATGGTGGTGACCGCTTAAAGCTCACCTTGAAAGGCGTTGAGGAACTACGGCCGCCTTCTTCCTTTTTCAGCAAAAGGGCACCCATCACGATTTCCATGCTTGATGATCTGAACGCAGGTCTGGACAGGTCTTCTGGGTTGGATAACTGCATACGTGCTATCTGCTTCCTTTCATTCTTCTGCCAACTGCAAATTGGCGAGATTCTTCCACCCACCTAGGATTTAAAGAACTTTAACCCACATTGTCATGCCACATTCGTGCATATCATGGAATCTACCGCATCGAATGGTGCATGCAATCTCCATCTCCCATGGTTGAAAACTCAGAAGGCTCGAGGTGACGACATCTGGATCCCTCAACAGGAACCTCCTCTAGATCCCATCCATGCAATCCATAAGCATTTTATAAAAAATTGGTTGATGATTACCCATCCCATATCAGCATACAGGGATGCCAGCAACAACATCATCACCCTCACAAGGACCAAGTTCATCCGTCGTATCAACCACATTCTGCAAGCTACCCAAAAGGGATACCCCTGAATAACCGGTCACGGTGGAACGACCTTTTATCTCATTTCAGGAGTACCCCCAGATATGGTTAAGAAGTTTGGTCGTTGGCGCTCACACGCCTTTCTTGAATATTGGCACTGTTTAGATTATTTGGGAGGACTCCACATCAACATGCTGCCCCTTAACCCACAACCATGTCCAAATCAACACAACTACCCTAAGGCTTGACTCACGTCGTATGGGTTTCTCTCCATCATGACTTTGAAGCGCCTTAGGCTTGTTTCAACATTGGTCTTTCCATAGCCATTCCTCTGCTTAACCCTGGTTTGGCAAAGTTGGAATCTTAGAAATTGTAGCATAGGATCAAATTCTTCATTTTCTTGGATTCCGCCTTATCACTACCACTCCCAGCTCCGTTAGTACATTTATACAGATCAGATTGTATCTTTCAGTATCGAAAGAAACATACCTCCTAAGCCAATAACTTAGCAAATAGATTACAGGGCATTTGCTATTTCTACCGAGAGCAAAACCCAGGGATTTTGTTCCGATTCCGTAGGTCCCAAGTTGGCTTGTGTTATGGTATCAGGGGAGGAGAGTGAAATTTCTTCCAAATAGGCTGCAGGAGCAACTGAGACTTGGAGTTCATGGCCAGTCTGATCAACAACGATGATTGAGTTATTATGGATGTGATGGGTCGAGTTGAATGCTTACGCAAGCAATGTCATTGATCTCTGCTAAGGCAGAGACTGGGACAGAGACTTGGAGTTCATGGGCAGCCTAATCGACAACAATGATTTAGTGATTATGGCTGTGATGGGCTAAGCTGAATGCTTACAGGAGAAAGATTATTGATCTGCAAGGCAGATACTGGCAGTACTTTACCCTCCCCCACACATTCCGAGCGGGTCCGAGTGGGTCCGAGCAGGTCTGAGCAGGTCTGAGCAATCCGAGCAAATTCCAACCAAATTCCAACCAAATTCCGAGCAATCCGACCAAATTCCGACCAACTTCTGACCTCATTTAGGGTTATGTTAAGGTTTGGTTAGAGTCTATTTAGGGTTAGGATTAAGGTTTATTTAAGAGGTTAGGGCAGTATATTGATCCTAGGTGGTTATAATGAATTCGATGTAAAATTGGTCGGAATATGGTCGGATTCTGCTCGGATTCTGCTCGGATTCTGCTCGGAGTTCGCTCGGACTCGTCGGACCCGCTCGGAATGTGTGGGGGAGAGTAAAGACCTCGATACTGGGGTAGAGACTTCAAGTTTCTGGGTAGCCTGATCAACAATGATGGATAAGCAATTTTGGATGCGATGGGCAAAGTTGAATCCTCACAGTAGTTTCAATGGCTTGACTAACCTGGGCACTTTCCGCTGCAGCACTAGTGGTAACATATGGCATGAGATCAGTGATGCTCATTATGGCTGTCAATGTCAAGGTTGCTACCTCAGGGCTTGAACCAAGAGCATCAGTGGTGGTCAGAGATGTGTGTTTTTCTTTCTGAGGCTTGTCAAGTTTCTTATAAAGGTGCTTTATATTGCTGAACATTGGGTTGTGGTGCTTGATGCACAGTGGGTGATGAAGAAAGACATCCTGATTACATAAGAGCTATGGCAAGAATTTGCCTCATGCCTGTACAATCATGGTCTTTGTGATTCACTAATATGTGATTAGGTCAAATTAGAATATAAATTTTTAAGAGAAAATGTCTATGAGAAAGTTTCAATGTAAATATGAGTAGCTGGTGAGTGTTGGGCGAAAGCACTAAGTAGACTCTAAAGGTTCTGTAGGTGCAAGACACACTGCATGACCCAGGTGGTAGGAGTCTACAATGCAACAAGTGAGTCTCATAACCCTTAAATTAGGAGTAGTCTTTTTAGAGCATACCTTATCAGTTTTATCGTCGACCCTGTAGCATAGCAGTAGTCAGCATAATAAAGCCAGTACTTTACTGTCCCCCACCAGTTCTGATCAGAACTGATCAGAACTGGTCAGAACTGGTCAGATTCTGAGCAGAACTGATCAGAACTGATCAGAAACATTGGAGAATCTGTTATATTCAATTCTAAATCAAGGATACAAGATAAGTTCATTTATTTATTTCATTAATAGTCATAGTATTAAAATACAAAAATATCATATACCCCAGTGAGCAGTACCTCATCATTACTATTCATTTATCATATAAATAAATTCATTATTGATAATTGAAAATTTTTAAATAAAAAACACACAAAAATTAATTAAACCTCATTAAGTTAGGGAGGTAGTTGTTTGTCTGTGGTAGTCAATAGAATGAAATAGAAAGACAAAAAATACCCCCTCTGGTGAGAGGGGGTAGCCGCTGTCGTGCGCGTTTTGTAGTTAATAAATTCCCCTCCCCAAGTGAGGGGAGGCCTCGTCGCTGCGTTTCATGGTTAATAAATGATAATAACCCTCCCTGAGGGGGGGCTAGCTGTCTCGTTCGCGTGTGGCATGTGTCACCGTTGTTGTGGAGGTGGAGGTGTGGTGGTGGCGCGTGTGGCCGTCGTTGCTTGTTATAGGGGTGTAGTGGCTGTGTGGCCATGAATATGCTGGGCAGGGGGGGGGTTGTCTTTGTTGCGTCGTTGTTAGCTGTGGTGGGCGGTGTTGTCGTAGCTTAAGGGAATAGAATAATAGTAAATACCCCCCCTCAATGGGAGGGGGGGTAGCCATTGTCGTAGGGTCATGGTGACATAGTGGTGTTGTTGTTGTTGTCTGGGTGTTGTTGTACACGTCTGAGTGATGTGGTACGTGTGTGGGTGTCGCTTGGACGCATGTGGGTGCGTTGTATGTGTTGTTTGTTGTTTGTGGTGTCTGTCGTTCGGTATTGTTGTTATTCATCGTATATGACCTGTTATAACATGTTAGCAATTGATTAGAATAGAATATAAAAAAAAACCCCCCCGGTGGGGGTGGTTACCGTTACTATGTGTTGTCGTCATCGTACACGTCATATGTCATCGTCGTCGTTTCGTTGTACATGTTGTACGTCATCGTTGTACGCGTTGTATGTCATGCATGCTGTTTGTTGTTTGTTATCGTCGTCATGTATCGTACATGGCCTATTGCAATGTGTTAGTAGTGAATTAATATAGAATAAAATAAAGAAATACCCCCCCTCACCAGGGGGGGCTACCGCCGTTACGTGGCAGTTGTCGTCATCGTTGTTGTGCTGTGGTGGTGGTCGTTGTGCTGCAGCCGTCGTTTGCTGTTGTTATTTGTTGCTGTTGTTGTGTAGTAGGTATCTTTGCAAGTCACTAGTATGTGACCAAGTAATATTTGTTGTAATAATTTCAAGCGAAATTCTTGTGTGACATTTGGATGTACATTTGAGTTGCTTAGTATGTTTTGGGTGAAAGTACTTGGTACTTCCCAACCCAAGAAGCAGCCAACTCAAGGTTTCTGTAGGTGCGAGACACGCTGCGTGACCCAGTTATTAGGAGTCTACGACGCGACGAGTGTGTCTCGTAACCCATAAATTAGGAGTAGTATTTGTCTTATTACACTTGGTTCTGTGATGTGAAACCATGTTGCAATGACAATGTTAAGGCTGCGCACTGTACCGTAATGGTAGTCGGCCGTAGACCCTATGGTCGTATTTTCTGGACCTTTTGGCCTCCATGGTATGGATATGTACAGTATGCCGTAAAATACAGTTCAGCAGTCCAAGGCTGTATTGTGGCCATGGACTTACAACCGTATTTTGGACATCCCAAAGCCCTTCAACTTGAAGGTACACATGCTGTAACTGTACCATAACACCCATGTACTATAGCTACGGTTACGGTGCGCAGCCCTATCAGTTGCATGTTGCAAATTGCGATGTAGGCTCAACATCAGGCAATAACTGGCCTTATTACCTATCGGAATTTGTAATCACATAAAAATTATTTGCCCGTTTGATTACTCAATCTTCTATTGCTATCTCATAGGGACTGGAGGCAAGTCTAGTTGCAATGATGCAATACATGATGCAATTGTCATAACAATGTATGAAAATGTGTTGCATGATGAAATGATGCGTGATGCAATTTTCAGCAACAACCGATAAAATGTTCGTTGTGAAAAGATGCGTGATGCGTGATGCAATCTTCAGCAACAACCGATAAAATGTTTGTTGCGTGATGATGTATGATGCAGTTTTCATATTAATGAAAACATGTGTCGTGATGCGTGATGCGTGATGCAATGATGCAATTTTCACCAACATATGATAAAACATTCGTTGCGTGAAGTGTGATGAAATGATGCACAATTTCTAGAGCTGATCAGGGAGGAGACAATCCCAAGTTAAGTAAGTCTACACTCTGTGACGCAAAAAGTAAAAATGAAACTCAAGAGCGAGTGAGGAATTGTCAAGAGTGAGAGTTAGCGACAGAAGAAGCCTCAGTTACTCTTGTCACATTGATCGTTTGCTCAAAGACGGTATTCTAATCTACGATCATTCTTCACTATGATAGAGAATGTTATTAGTATATAATAAAAGTCGATATGATGATTGACTTACCTTTTGTGACCACAGACGATGCTGTGCATCGTCTGTGGTCGTCATTACTGCCGTGTGATGGTGTGAGAGACAGAGGATGAATTCAACAAACGGTGACGATCACATCACATGTGGTCATGTGACCTCACCCTGCACACTGAACAAAATACATGATTTTGATAGCCACACCGTACTTCTATCAGAGACTTGTATATTACAAAAAATTATTTTCTTAAAATTTCAATTCTGATCAGAACTCATTGGATTTCACTCAGAAAAATGAGTGGTCAGATTCTGAGCATCTGATCAGAATTGATGAGTCTGATCAGATTCTGATCAGAAAAATTTGTCCTGTTACCTGCCAATTTGGCTGGCAAGGTGATTGGTCAGATTCTGATCAGAATCTGACCAGTTCTGACCAGTTCTGATCAGATCTTGTGGGGGACAGTAAAGACCTCAATAAAGCAGGAAAACTCTGAGTGAAGGTCAGAGTTGTCTTGTATAAATGGGGCTATGACTTGTGCATGTTTTTGCAGGTATATAATGAACACACTGCTGGCCCATCTGCCCATAACCTTAACTGCCTCTATCGGTCCACCACAGAGGAGGTATAGGAGGGTTGCCCCAATTCTAATGTCATGACCCTGCGAAGGTTCTTCACCTCCATTTTGAGCAGCAGCAGCAATGCGCTTGATAAATGCTTGCTTTGTAAGTGGCCTGTACCTGTCTTTGTACCTGTAGGCAAAGAGGTGAGCTGTACGAGGTGAATTGTTGACATGTATATGAAGATCCAAAGCATGATATGGGTCTGAGGAGCCTTGTTGTTGACCCCAGTAGACATCCTCACCTTCAGAGGGGGCAGCTTTTGTGTGTGGGATGTGAAGAATGGTTACATGGGCATTGTTAGGCCCTAATTCTGTTCATAAATTGGCTGGAGTAATGTGGGAAGAGGAGCTGAATGCTTCAAGATGAGGGACTGTGAACTCACCCAGCTGCGCTGCTGCATAAAAGCACATCATGAGACACACATAAACGGCCATGTCAAATGGGGCTCATCATATCTAAACCATGTTGTATAAGTTCAATGTACTCTACTGTGAAAGGTCTTTGCTTCTTTCTTTTGGAAGAAGCTGGAGCAATTCTTTCTGCACCTTTAAGAAGAGTGTCAACTTTGGGTTCATTAAGCTCCCAAGTTAACCCCATGGAGCAGATGCCATGCTTGGATTCCATAAAGGTAATTGGCTACAGCACTATGCAAATAAGTGCCTGCAAGACTTGCTGTGAATGCCAAGAGTAGGACCAGACTGGCAGGTGCCCGTTGACATTCTGGAATTGACCTAGTATCACAGAATACATAAAAAACAAGTAAACCAGCACTGTAAGACTGGCGAGTTGTTTCTGCCCAAGCATTAGACATCATTCATCTTGCTGCCAACCAGGGAGGAGCATCCATGCTTGCCACCTGTCTTGGATGACAATTCCAATTCTAACACCGGAACTGGCATCAGAGTAAGCATGTTGATCAATAACCACAGCAGGGCCTGGAATGTCATGTGAGAGGTTCAGCAAGAAGAGGGTGGAGAACCACCACAAGAGGTCAGCACTGGTGTCCCAAGGGGCATGGTGCAGCACAAAAGGGTTTGATGGCCTCAAGGCTTGCAATACTTTACAGTCCCCCACCCTTTCCAATTGGAATTCCTTGGAAACATTTGGAATCCTTGGAATCCTTGGAAGTCCTTGGAATTCCAAACAATTCCAATTGTTTCCAGGATGTTTCCAAGGAATTCCAAATGTTTCCAAGTAATTCCAATTGTTTCCAAGATTATTTCTGATTTCATTCCAACTGTTTCCAAGGAGTTCCAAATGTTCCAAATGTTTCCAAATGTTTCCAAGGAATTCCAAATGTTCCAAGTGTTTCCAAGGAATTCCAAGGATTCCAAGTGTTTCCAAGAATTCCGATTGCCAACTTCCTAATCAAGTAATTAATCACCTGACTTGTAGCATATGACAAATAAAAGAATACCAGTAAGGAGGATTGAACCAAAGACCTTGAGAAAAGTCATGTGACATAATTCCCACACTGCATCAGTGATCTACCAACTGCACCATCATTGCTTGTATATATATAAAAACTAATGGTTATATATACCCTCCCACCTGACTAAATAATATATTGTGGCACTTGTTGAAGGGCTACTACCATGTATTATATACCAAAATGTTCATAACAATGAGGGGAATCCATTGGTAATAAAATCGCGATGTGATACGCACTTTTATATGCAGTTATATGCGAAATACTGCAGAATATACAGTAAAATAATGCGCTCTATGCTTATAAATGAGCCGATCATGACGGATCATATACCGATAGAATCGTGCTAATACCAGCCTTCATAATATATAAAAAAATCACGTGCATGCGCCATGTCTGGTGCGTGTTTTTACACATTTTATATGTTTTAATATTGAAAAAGGGCTTATATTCCCACGCTCATAGTATGGTTAGATTCACTAGCAGTGTAGCTTTCTATCGGTATAAGGTGCGTCATGTTCGGCTCATTTATCTGAACTTTACACTCCCCCACGTCTTCCTCCAGGAATCCGTGCGGACTGCCCGGAATCCTGGAGGAATCCTGGAGGAATCCTGGAATTCCTGGTAAATGGGAATATTCCTGGTGGATTCCTAGTAAATTCCTGGTGGATTCCCGGTGGATTCCTAGTAAATTCCTGGTGGATTCCCAGTGGATTCCTGGTGGATTCCTAGTAAATTCCTGGTGGATTCCTGGTGGATTCCAGTGAAATCAGTTAAGTCATTGACATATTTTGTTTCATTTAATTTTTCCTTAATCTTGGCAATTTTTTGATTGTAAGATATACATTGAAAATTATATAAATACAAATTCACATTAATAAGTATTTAATAACATGTTATTTACTTATTAATAATTATAGTATATTAAAATTTAAATAAACCCCCAGTGAGGGGGTCATCATCGTCGTGTGAGGGCTGTGGTAGTGTAATAGATAAAAATAAACCCCCCGTGAGGGGGGGTCGTCGTCGTGTGGGTTGTCGAGTCTATCAAACATATGAAAAAACCCCCCGGGAGGGGGGTTCGTCGTCGTTGTTCGCATGTCGTTGTTCGCACGTGTCGTCGTTGTTCGGGTGTGTCGTTGTTCGGGTGTGTCGTTATTTGTACGTGTCGTCGTTCGTTGACGTTGACGTCGTCCATTGAAATAAATACCCCCCCTGTAGAGGGGGGGGTAGCCGTGTAGTCTGTGTAGTCGTCCGTCGAAATAAAATAACCCCCCCTCTACAGGGGGGGGTAGCCGTCGTGTAATTGTCGTCGTTTGTCGTTGTTCGACGTCGACGTCGTCGTCGTCGTCCGTAGAAATGAACCCCCCCATACAGGGGGGGGTTAACCATCGTCGCTGTCGTCCGTAGAGATAACACGAACCCCCCCGGTGAAGGGGGGGTGAAAAGGTGGTGGTGGTGGTCTGTCGAGGTAGAGGATGGTGGTGGTGGGATGGTCGTTGTCGTTGTCGTCGTACGCTGCTAGTTTTGTTAGAACTGGAGTAGAAACATAATAAAAATTTAAAAAAAAAAACCAAAAACCCCCCTGGTTAGGGGGGTAGCCGTCATCGTCACCGTCGTCGTCGTTGTCATCGTTGTTGTTGTTGTTGTTGTTGTCCGTTGTTGTTGTTGTCCGTTGTTGTTGTTGTTGTCGTCCATTGTTGTGGGTCGTTGGGTCCTCGTCGTCGTCGTTGGTCGTCCTCGTCGTCGTTGGTCCTTGTCGTGGTTGAGGGTCGGTGACGGTGGTGGTGGTTGTGGTGACGGACGGGTGACGGGTGACGGTTGTAGTGATGGTTGTGGTTGTAAACGAAGTGCTGTTTAGATGTGTCACATGCAGTCACGTGACCATACCTCGCGGCCTGAACAAAATTCAAAATTTGAATGGCGGCAAGGTATTGCCACCCTTTATATATGAATTACAGTTGACTTATGTATATTTAACTTACTATTGACTTATATATGATTATTTTAATTTTGAATAATATTTAAAAGTAAGAGTTGTGGAATTCCCAGGATTCCAGGTGGATTCCGGGTGGATTCTGTGTTGGGGATTCCTAAGGAATTCCGGGAATCCTGGTATCAATTTCATTGTGTACCAGGAATCCACCTGGAATCCTCCTGGACTGGGAAGAGCCAGGAATGTCAATTTCAGGGGGAATTGGCTGGTAGAAAATTCCTCCCGGAATCCTGGTATTCCTACCAGGAATGGTAGGAATCCTCCAGGAATCCTCCAGGAATAGGTAGGAATCCACCAGGAATCCTCCAGGAAGACGTGGGGGAGTGTAAAGACCTCTGTTGGTCCTGTCCTCCCCGCTCAGTCATCATTGGATCGCTGGTGAGTCCCATGTCGGTATTAGTCTCCTGATCCTTCATAATCTGGAAGCCCTCCAATACCTCTTCTTGCCATTGCATATACTGGCAAGTTGCAGCTGAGTCATGGTGCCGCAGCCGAATATACACGCCA
>MU130129.1:22861-49847 GCA_015039465.1 Phlegmacium glaucopus | reverse complement strand
GAAAAACCGGAATGACACGGAGAAGTCTCGGAGTTGAACATAGGAAGAGTAGTTCGGGATATAAGGGAAGGCACTGTACGGAGTACGGACTACCGGAGACAGCTCTGACAGAGCTGGACCGGAGTAACGTAAGACGGAATGTAACATATGGCTGTACTGCTAGGTAAAAAGGTGCCATCACAAAGGCGGTGGGTCTATGATTAAACGCAGTAAGTTATTTGTATGTGTGTTGATGTGAATTTGACCTGACATTTTGTGTTCAATCTTTCCATGTACTTATATGTAGTACACCATCGTCTTGTGGGTGTGAGTTGAAATGGGTAAATAAGAATGGTCTAAGTGTGAGTCAACAGTGAGATTCCAAGTTGTCAGTACTGAGAACTTCTGTCTTTACAACCTGAGCCTCCCAAAATTGAACGGGTTTGCATCCATAGTCCTCAGATCTCACTAATTTTATTTCAAACTCAGCTGAAGTGCCGACATTTGCCCGGGTCCATTGATGTCTGTCTGCCATCTTTCATTCCACCAAATTTCTCCAAACTAACAGGCGTCATCTACCGTGGACCGGTAATTGCACCGCTCATGTCAGAGGCTTATGGCATTGTACGCTTGGAATCTTTTTCAAAATACCTGTTTGGCATATCTTGATTCTCTCACTTTTATTCTTTCGTTGTAGCTACTACTGCTACTAGTGTCTTCATAGATCAACAATTTACATCGTATTCTACACCTTCTTTCCACTGGCATCTTTGGTATGCACTCGCGTCGCCTGTCCAAATTTGATCTGTACCCCCGGCATTGGTATTGGGAACGTGACATAATGACCGCTACCTACCACTACATGACTCTCTTCGTACAAGATGTCCCAACGCCCAAAAATCACACACCCCGTGAAGCTCTTCAAAGCCTCCTCCAACGGCTCATACACATCACAACCAGCCACATCCTCTTAAGTATTTCCGCAGGCACAGATAAAATTCCCAACATAATCCTCATAAACGCGGGAGAATACTGTATCTCTCAAGGTCCAGCGCAAAGAGTGAAGCTCAATGTGAATGGGAGGGATTTCGGGCAAGTGTTATTGCCACGGAAGATGATCACAGCGGTCAAAGTCTACGAGAGGAGTGATACGACGGCGAGGGAGGGCACATTTTTTGTCACATGACTGACGTGCACACGATATAGGGCATCAACGGTGTTTCACTCAAGGGGGAGTGTTGAACTATACGAGTTCCACTTGTTGATTATTTGTTTAGGTATCCTTTTATCTTATCATATCTTTTATTCTTTATTCGTGTTATCTCTTGCATTACATAATCACAGTCATTGTGTCACGGATTTTACTTATTACAAGTCTCAACTTTATCCTAAAGTTGAGGTGAGCACAATCATTTTATTTCTACACTACATTAGCTGATCATTACCTAGAACTATTCATTTGTTCTAGGTAACATGCATTCCATATTTAATATACAACTTTATCCTAACGTTGAGACAACTATTCATTTGTTCTAGCTGCAAAATTATCCCAACATAAAGATGTAATTTCATGGTGGGGGGTACGTTCAAATCTAGTAACTAATATTTCAAAACATCTGACATCCTATTTTGTCTCAGCACCAAAGCATATCTAAATATCCAACCTTGCGGCGCATTGCATGTGACTACCTTGCTATCCAAGGTTCCGCCACCCCATCCGAACGGGCTTTTAGTAGCGGAGGCATCACAGGTTCTTCACGCCGTGCCAGTCTGGCCCCTGAGATGTTTGAGGCTTTGCAAATTCTAAAGAGTGCTTACCATAATTGGCATATTTCGGCTGATTATCAGGCTGTTGAACATATAGATGCTCTAATTGATATATTAGAGGATGACAATGAAGCTTAGATACTCTTTTTGTAGAAATAGCTATTTTTAAAAATTTCATAGGTCCAGTTCACAGTTCAAACCCCCCTGAACCGGAACTGAACCCTCATTGAACCTGAACCATGTGTTCAGTTCAAGGTTCAAGACATATCCCTGAACTGAACCCTTGGTCCAGTTCATGGTTCAGGAAAACATGTCCTAGAACCGGACTGAACTGGACCTTGACACCAGTGACACAACAGCATCCAACACCTCATTTACAAACCTACTATTGATAGTATGGGTAGTACATATATAATATGACTCAGACTGTGTAGATAGTTGAATATAATATGATTTATACATATATTAATTTTCCTTATCCTTGCGTGAACATAGCTTTCTAGCCTCAAATTGACCAGTATATTGTAATAATAGTAATATTAACCCCACCCTATATAGCACTGTATAGTAAATATATATCATTCCATAGCATGACCATGATGCTTGACAGCGCTGTAAATAAAGGACCCTTTACTATGGCACTATGGTGCTGCCCAGTTCTGTCCAGTGCCGGTAAGCAGACCCTGAATTTACTGATGAAAGCTATGAATTTGATATGTCCACAGATCTACAAAACATATGCTCAAGGTATTTATGAGACCTCCCAGAGTCCCAGCATAGACATATGTAGGTCATCCTGACAGGATGTCCTCAGGATGTCGGTCACCTGGCATATGATCGGATATGGGAATCCGAGATGCATCAGATATCACCTTGCATGTCACATCATATTCTGACCATATGCGGCAACAATCCATCACTGGATCAGCTCTGGTCATCTGGCCTGAATGCATCAGCAAAACATGTTAGTCCTTGAACCTCTCTTGAAACCCCCTTGACTTGCTTGATGCTTTTTCAAGAAGCGGATCAAGGATCAGAAAACCTTCTTGACAGTCACTTGTTCAAGGAGGTTGTTCTTTTTCAAGCCCAGTCACTAACTTAATTTACACTTGTTGACCTTTTTCGCACTTGAATCTGTCCTTGTATGTACTTGTAGCTAGAAAGTGAATCAAGTAGATATTCAAGTACTAAATAAGTAAGCAAATTAAGAACAAAAAGGACTTGGAAAGCAGACTTGGATATCTAGACCAATTTTCTAATAGCAGCACAAGCAGAATAAGGGATTTTTTTAAAAATACCATATTCAATTAAATATTCTAAACATTGTATATACTCTAACCTATTAAAATAAAAAGAATAGTGCTCCAGATCTACATCGTAGGTTGTATGCCGTTCACCATTCATTGTCAACTCTTCATTGTATGTCGTTTGTCGTATGTCATTCATGATATGCCATTCATTGTTCATTATACGCCGTTCATTGTCTGTTATACATCGTTCATCATACATCATATGTTTCGTCATATGTCGTTCGTGGTTTGTATGTTGTACATTGTTTGTCGTCTGCCGTACATCATTCGTTGTGTGTTGTTTGTCATGTGTTGTTTGTTGTAATTTGGTTGTGTTGCCAGTGATATGATAACATGGCCCTGGTCATAGTCGTAGTTGCTTGTAGTTAATACATAAAAAGAAAAAAAAAGAAAAGAAAAAAAAATACATACATCCTGGTGGTGGTCTTCATTGTTGCCATTCCCATTGAAATTTGAGGTAGTAGTGCCTATTAATATAATGCCGTCGTCAGTGCCATGGCCTAATAAAGAAAAAAAAATACCCTGAAGTGAGGTGTTTGCCATTGTTGGGCATGTTGTTGTCATTTGTCGCAGGTGACGTGGCAGGCAGCGGAAGTTGTTGATGTGGTGACATACTAGTGACGTGGTGAGAGTTGAATGTTGAACATTGTTTGCAATGTTTAGGGCCGGTTGGTTTGCAGGTGGAGGAAGTGCTGGGTGATGTGGCGAGGGTTGAATGTTGCAACGTTTAGGGCTGGTTTGTTGAACTTGTGCGAAAAAAATATTTGAAGGCAGTTGTGATACTTTTATCCTTGCCCTCCTTGTCCTCCTTGCCAGAAATTGTCTACTACTACCAAACTTGATTTGTTCTTGAAACTTGAAAGAAAAGTTTTTCTTGAAATTACTTTTCCAACTTGCAGGTTACTTGCTCTACTTGAATATTTTTTCTACAAGGAAGTTCATTGAAAAAAAGTAGCTCAAGAAAGACTCAAGCTGCAAAAGGGGTAAAAGTAGCTGTCAAGTAAAAATGTGTTTTGCTGATGTGGGTGTGTATAAGTCAACAAGATTTGATCTACACAACTCATACAGCCAAATGAATCACCAAAATCGTTGCATTTGACAGATCTTTTGAATGTCTAAGTAAAAGAGACGTATCGTAACGGCGATTCTTTCCGGTGCTTGGCCACAGTTTGGTTATAAACATAGTAATACGAGTGTTTATGGATGTCGTCTACGCCACTGCCTTTGGACTCTATAGGATAATCTATCTACCAATCTGGACATTGTCACTTAGTCGAATGTCAATATCATCGTCTCCACTCTCTTGAGGGCCAGGCGCAATACCGACATCTTCCGTTTCCGATATTGAATCTGGATTGGCAGTCACAAAGTGCAAACTCCCGACGGTCAATTCTATCATGGATTCCTTGTCGTGGAAAGAAAATCCCATTGAGACCCGCACCAGCATTATTGTAGGCGTTATGCCCTAGATATACCCATGTTATTAGTAAGATAAGAAGTAGCAATGACTGATGTTGTAATCACATTGAGTATTTGATGGATAACAGCGATGGTGATATAGGCATTATCGGCAGCGTCCGTTTTCAAAGTGGAAACCAAAAGCCGAGCCAATTGGATTGAAAATAATACAGTGCCAGATTCAATTAGCACGAATATGACAGTCCGAATTTTGTTCCCGCAAGTGGCACCCAAAGCTTGATCGTCCGAGGTGGATTTGACTTCACGGTACATGTTGAAGATCTTGAACACGATTAACCCCGTCAACAGAGCATGCACGATCATGGACATGGGTAAACCTGCCACAAAGATCCGAGAGTCCGAGACGCCCAGCGATGTTCATCAACTTGGTCTGAAAAAATCCACTTTGAGATGGCACCCACTAGCCAAAGAGCTAGAGGCAATGAATTTAAATTAGCCAGTCAAATAAGATAGGTTGACTGACGGAAGAATATGAACGCTAAGATTGAAGGAAGGATCACGACACGGATATTGCAACCCCATACAATCCAGCAACGGTAGATCTTTAAGATTTACATGAATAAAATAGATGAAGGGCATAGCGAGTTTTTATACATACTAGGATACATTGAGCTATGAAATCGGAGCAAGCAAATGCTGTGTTTTGAACAATATAAAGGTAGATGATTGTTTTGAATGGCCCTGCATTCAGAATCTGCACAACTGAAAGTGTAAAAAAGAAGGTTATTGTTACCGATGAAATTGTTACTAACTGCAACTCCAAGGGTTATATCAAGCACAACGATAACAAGAGATAGAATATATAGAGCACAGACAGCATAGAACAGAATTTTTGCCTTGCCGGTGCCCCTTTTCGATGCCCAGTGGTCTTGTAAATACATGGCGAATATTCCAGAATACAGTCCTAGGACAGGTTAATATTATACTTCTTTAGCAGGGGCCGTGAAAGTTGTAGAAAAAATATCTTACCATAGAGAAAGCCTTCGAGACATAATCCAATGAAGTCAAGGCCGTGATGTGCTAGTTTCATGACTTCGTGTCTGTTGTAACTTGAATGACCTATATCTCTCACCCTTGCTTTATGTAGGAGTCTAGCATCAATATCAGATACAGTGACTGAGATGAAACTTGAGGCCTAGGTTCGAGGTGATCTTCCCAAACTGTCACTTGTCATAATCAGAACCAGAGGCGTATACTTGGTAACTATGTTGGGACAGTAGTACCATCTCCACCTCATCAATATTCGGTGGTGCCGCAGATAGGGCGGTGTACTTGGCAGATTTATTACAGTTATGAGGTATGCCTTGGACCGTGGAACGAACTCCACCATCTTGTAATAACACATACGTCATCAGGTCATTGAATTGCGATTGTCGGCCGCCACGAAATTTACAACAATCATAAGTAGACGAAGTAGACGCAGTTGCTGTTTGAACTCAGTTTTGTGTGCATCTCTCAAGATCCCCCGCTCAACCCCAATATCGAATCATTTTTATCAATGACGTTTGATAAAAAATTTATACAAAATGCCAATTTCCGTAAGTAACCTAGAATTGACATCACCTATATTGTACCTGTCCCGTGAAGCCCTTCAAAGCTTCCTCCAACGCCTCTTACGCATCACAACCATAGACAGCCGCATCTTCTTAGGTACGTTCGCAGCCACAGATAAACCAATCCTCATAAACGCTGAAGAATACCGTATCTCTCAAGGTCCAGCGCAAAGAGTGAAACTCAATGAGAATGGGAGATATGTCGGGCAAGTGTTGTTGCCGTGGAAGATTATCGTAAAAGTCGAAGTCTACGAAAGGAACAATGTGACAGAGACAGGATAGAGGCGATAATATCTATTTGTGGGGAAGGTGAACTTGAGATAGAGGTCGCCTTTGTTCGTGGTATACGGCTGATTCTGATATTCTTGGCCTATGAAGTTTCAAACATTCCAAAAAAATTATTGAATATAGTACCCCCTTCACTGGTAACATGCGGCGAGGAAACCTGGGCTCCAATCCTCACTCAATAATCAGAAACCCTTCAATATTATCTCTCCTTTTGTGGCAGATGCCGATACTATTTTGAACCTCTGTCCGTGGATATTTCATATCTGGCCTCCCAGTTACTGACGTGGAGGCTCCAAGCCCGTGGTTGCGTCAAATCATCCTCTATGCGATGCATACAAAAGGTCCTTTGGAAGCTCGTCGATTTCTACAAGAATTTGCGCAAATTCATCTCTCTCATTAACTGTGGCTCAAGTGATGAACGATGAACTACCGTGATGTCATTGACAGACACAAACGCGCCGATGAATCTCATTCCTTTGTTTGTTTGGGGTGAATATCGCGTTTTCTCATTTTGGTTTCAAGAAGGTTTCTTCGTGGACTTTGGTATATAATCTCGTCATGATGAAATCATCCAGTTGGGAATCGAAGAATGCCATTGCGGAGGAATGATGCCGTACTTGATGAACATTTGGATTCGACGAAAGAGTTCCAACCCAATTATTGATGTAGCAGCCAGATGATGACACGGTTGATGCATCGGATCAGTATTTATATGAGCCATATCTACAAGTCTGGTGCATGCTGCGTCTGGACTCCGTGTGATCATCTATCTACCATCTCGATATCGTCATTTTGTTGAACGCCAATATCACCGTCTCTATTCACAATACCGATATCTCCCGTTTCCGCTACCATCTTGATATCGTCACTTTGTCGAACACCAATATCTTCGTCTCTATTCACAATACCAACATCTTCCGTTTCCGTTTCCGATATTGAATTTAGATTGTTGGCCACAAAGTGCAAACTCCCAATGGTAGATTCTATCATGGACTCCTGATCGTGGAAGGACAATCCCATGGAGACCCGCACCAGGATGATTGTAGGTGTTATACCCTAGACAGACCCATGGTTATCAGTAAAATAAGAAGTAGCAGTGACTGATGCTGTAATCACATTGAGCATTTCGTGCATGTAAGCGACGATACCAAAAGTTTTACTGCCAGCGTCTGTCGCCGAAAAAACAGTAGCCATGACCCGAGCCAATTGGACTGAAAACAATATCATGCCAGATTCAATTACTATGAACATGACAGTCCGGATTTTTCTCCCGCCAGTGGCACCCAAACTTTGGACGTCCGAGGCAGACTTGACTTCACGGTACACTTTGAAGATCTTGAACACATTTAAGGACGTCACCAGAGCATTCACGGTCATGGACATGACAACGCGCACTTCTATATGATACAAAAAAGTCCGCCAACTCCAAAATTCCTTCCTTAAGCTCATTGCTTGGCCCCATGACGGCGCCTATCTATCGATCCCTCAAGAATCTGTTGACAAGACAATGTGGTGGCGCTGATCTATACAGCTACCGTATCGGTGCATGCCGTAGGTATCTGTTGAAAGGGACGAGACGCGAATCCCTCTATCCAAGGATGTTAAGCGTGAACGCGGAGGGTTCAGATGACTTCTTGGAAGCCGAGGACGTGGATCTGCGCGATGATTCGAGGACTATGAAGGTATTTCAGTGTTCTGTTCAGTTTTATTGCAATTCGTCTAGTAACCCTCATTTTTTTTCAGACTCGATATATGGTAAGGGAGTCTAAAAAGAAAGTGGGCGGGAGAGAAGATGCTGAAGACAATGAAGTGAGTATTGAAGACGAAATTTGATTACGAAGGATACTAAAGTCGTACGGTCCTTCTAATTGTAAAAAACTGCCATCACACAAGCAGTCGGTCTACGATTAAACGCAGTAATTTAGTATGCGTGTTGATATGAATTTGACCTGACCTAAGTTTGTGTTCAATCTTTCTGCATATTTGTAGTGCACCATCGTCTTGTAGGTGTGAGTTGAAGGGGGGTCAATAAGAACGGTCTAAGTGTGATTCAACAGCGAGATCCCGGGTTCTCAGCGTCGAGAAATTCACTCTTTACAGCCTGAGCCCCATCGTACGAACGGGTTGGCATCTATTCGTGCGCTTCTGCGGATCTCGGACTAATTTTATTTCACACTCAGCTGAAAGTGCCGACATTTGCCCGATGAACCAAGGGTCTGTCCGCCATCTTTCATTCCACCATATCTCTCGAAAATAACAGGCGTCACATCTAGAGAGCGCTAGGAGTACAGTCATAAAGCTTCCAGTCGATTGCAGGAACACGAACGACCGCCCACAACTGTATGTCCCTCGATCAGCTTTAAAATACAAGTCATGGCGATACAAGGGATATGCGGATAAGTTGATAGTATCGTAAGATATCTGTTCGACACTTGGTCTGACAGTACTCAGATCTGCCGTGATGAACGCAATTGCCCACTCAAACCAGTGAATAGACGGCGGTGCGCATCGATTTCATGTTCATTTTCGATCAGACATACCGTGGACTCCTAGATCCACCCCTCATGTCAGAGGCTTATGGCATTGTACGCTCGGAATCTGTTTCAAAATACCTGTTTCATATGTTGATTCTCTCATTTCATTCCTTCATCGTAGCTACTGCTACTAGAGTCTTCATAGATTGACATGTTACATCGTCTTCAGCACCTTATTTCCATTGGCATCTTTGGTATGTGCTCGCATCGCCTGTCCAAATTCAAATTTGATCTGTACTCGTGGCATTTTATTTTAGTACATACTGGTTCAAATATTATCATAATGGGAACGACTGCTGGGCACCACTACATGATTCCCTCCGAAGCCACCTTACAAAACGTCCCAACACCCAACATCCACCACGCCGCGTGAAGCGCTTCAAAGCTTCCTCCAACGGCTTCTACGCATCACAACACTAGACAGCCGCATCTTCTTAGGTACTTTCGCAGGCACAGATAAACCTCTCAACATAATTTTTATCGACGCTGAAGAATACCATATCTCTCAAGGCCCAGGGAAAAGGGTGAAGCTCAGTGAGAATGGGAGATATGTCGGGCAAGTGTTGTTGCCGTGGAAGACGATCGTAAGGGTGGAAGTCTATGAGAGAAACAATGCGATGGAGAAGGAGAGGCGGGATAAAGGTGATAATATCTATTTGTAGGAAAGGTGAGCTTTGAGATAGACATCGCCTTTCTTCGTGGTATGCGGCTGATTCTAAGATTCTTGGCCTTTGAAGTTTCAAACGTTCAACGCGTATGACAAGCATTCCAAAATATTTGTTAAATATACGCTTCACTGTCTTGAACTTTGACTCTCGGTAACATGCGACGAGGAAACCTTGGCTCCAGTTTTCACTCAATAATCAAAAACAAAGTCTTAGGCTTCGATACTATCTCTCCTTGAGGCAAACACCGATACTATTTCGAACCTCTGTCCGATATTTCATATCTGGCCTCCCAGTTACTTGACGTGGAGGCTCCAGGTCCGTGGTAGCGCGTCAAATCATCATTTCGCGTACGCCTATGCGATTGCATACAAAAGGTGCTTTGGAAGCTGGTCGACTTTTACAAGACTCTACTTTATACGTGAAATCACTAGAACTCCATCCAACCCTGTCAATGTAATTTTCCAATCGCAATAGAAGGTGCTATTGTGACCTGAGATGCTCAGCTTGTCAGGCTCAGCTTGTCGGTCTAGACTTTCTTCCTACGAAATTCAAAGCTCTTACCGAAATTGTTGAAGATTGGCGGCTACTAGAGCCAGGGTAGGTTGGTTGGGGTGAACCTGCGTTCATTATTTGAATTTAATTACTAATGGTTTTACAAGTCGCTCTTCGCTTCATTGCACCTCATGTACCTGCATTCGAGTCAATCTTCAACAACCAACCGTTGACATTCATGACATGTACGTGGGTTTGATCGTTCGCAGCATGCTATTGATTATATTGACGACTCAGATCTAAGAATTGGCCGCGAAATCGTCGAATGGTCTCTGGCTTACCACAACTGTGTTGGATCCAACTCTATGGGTCCGCCAACTCTAAAACTCCTTTCTCAAGCCCATTGCTTGGCCTCATGGCGGCGACTATCTACCAGTCGCCCAAAAATCTGGTGACAAGAAAATGTTGTGGCGCCCGCTCATCTATACAGCTACCGTATCAACGCATGTCGTAGGTAGCTGTCGAAGGGGATGAGACACGAATTCGGCCATTCAAGGATTAAGCGTGAACGCGGAGGTTCAGATGACTTCCTGTAAGGCGAGGGCATGGATTTGCGCGATGATTCAAGGGCTATGAAGGTATGTCAGTATTCTGTTGTTCAGTTTCGCTGCAGTTCGTTTGATAGCCTTCTTTTTTTTAGGTCTTAAACTCAAATATTATCTTCACAAGAACGTTGGGCGGCGGCCTTATCAAGATGTTAAAAGATCTATCTGGTTTCTATACTTACGGACAACAGCCAATGTCGATTCTACCACCTTTTCCAAGTCTTTCGAATTGGGTTTGACATGTCTCGACTCGTTATACACTCAGGTTTATAATAATAAGTCTGCACATTTTCTTGTTATCATTCGGTACCTCAACTTATAACATTTTGAAGGGACAACGCTGCTCTGATTGCGGGTGATCTGCGTGATTAAATTCGCACTTACGGCGCTGCTTTTTCTTCATGATAACGGTTTCCTTTGGTTCTCCGCTCTTGAACCATGTGGAGGGTCTTTTACATAGACAGTATTCAAAGCTTATAAGATTGTTTCTGCAATTACTTGCTCTCGTCCCATCTGCCTGTACCTGGGGACTCGTACCCTTCCTGCAGAATGACATCCGAAGACACCTCACCTTCTACCTCTCGTCCCGGCCGTCCCTCCCGTTCAGACTAATGATATCGAACTGAGGAACGTCCCAGGGGATATTCTGTCAGGTTCTAGCCACTTCCATTTATTCAACTCTTTTCCAGTACTCATTGTAAATTTACTAGTAGGACTTCCGAAAAGACACAAACTTTGTATTTCTTCAAGGTCACCAACGCCATTCATTTCAGACAGACTTTGCGCAACTTTATCCCCTCATTAAAACTGCGGCTCAAGTGATTAACTATCGTGATGTCATTGACAGATAGAAACGCGCTGATGACGGAAACTTCGTCTCGTTCCTTTTGTTTGTTTTGTGTGAATATCTCGTTTTTTTTTTTCATTTTGGTCTCAAGAAGGCTCATTCGTGGATTTTGATATATAATCTCGTCATGATGAAATCATCCAGTTGGGAATTGATGAATAGCCTGCGGAGTGACGCCGGAGTTAATGAACGTTTGGATTCAACGAAATACCTCCAATCCAATTGTTGACATAGCAGCCGGATGATGACACGTTTGTTGGATTGGATCAGATGGACAGGAGGTGAGTTGTTGAGTCGTCTTCATTTCATCTCGATATCAACTGATCTCCATTCAATAGATTCGAACAATGACCTATCTACAGTAGGATTGCAATGTCGCTTCCCTGACGATCAACACCCGATCAACGCTACCATCTCGACCTCATCAATATTTGGGTGGGGGTGAATGATGCCGAAGAGATGCTGCAGACAAGGTGAGGTTGTTATCTATTGTTGAACTGATCTTTCCCAACGCTCTAACATCTTTTGAAGGCCTTTTACGACTTGATAAATTGTAAAAAGAACAAAGGGAATGAAAGAGAAGATGCTGAAGACAATAGGGTGAGTATTCGAAGACGAAATTTGAATACGAAATATACTAAGCTGGATGGCTGTCCGGCTGGGTGTAAAAACGTGAACGCACCAACACACAAACGGTGGGTCAAGTAGCTAGGTGAGAAGGGTATAAGATGAGATAGTAGTTTATGGATAATCAAGAGGGGAGAAATAAGAAATCGACTGCGGTGTAAGGTGAAATAAGGCACCGAGCGCTCATTATGACGATCACGACCACAGTTTATGCATTTGTGCCATTTCAACAAATCTAGTGCACGCTGCCTATGGGACTCTATGTTATGATCTATCTACCACCTCGATATCGCCACTTTGTTGAACGCCAATATCATCGTCTCTATTCTCAATGCCGACATCTTCCGTTTCCGTTTCCGACATTGAATTTGAATCGTTGGCTGCGAAATGCAAACTCCCAGTGGAAGATCCTATCATGGATTCCTGATCATGGAAGGACAATCCCATGGAGACCCGCACGAGGATGATTGTAGGTGTTATACTCTAGACAGACCCATGTTATCAGTAAAACAAGAAGTAGCAGTGACTGATGTTGTAATCACATTGAGCATTTGGTGGATATAAACGATGATAAAAAAGGTTGTATAGCCGTCGTCCGTCGTTATAAAAATGGTAGCCACGGAGTCCGTCACCTTAAAAATGGTAGCCACGAGCCGAGCCAATTGGATTGAAAACAATATCATGCCAGATTCAATTACTATGAACATGACAGTCTGAATTTTGCTCCCGCCAGTGGCGCCCGAACTATCGTCGTCCGAGGCAGACTTGAATCCAGGGTACACCTTGAAGATCTTGAACACAATTAAGTACGTCACCAGAGCATTCACGATCATGGATATGGCAAGCCCTGCCAGAGTCATCCCATATGCCCCCTCAGGTTGTACTACAACTTGGCCTGAGAGAGTGTAGTGTGAGCTGCTACTTGCTAGCCAGATAACTAGAGACAATGAATTGAAAATTGCTAGTAAAATAAGATAGGTTGACTGACCTAAGTATCCAAATGCTAGGATCGAAGGAAGGATCACGACACGGATATTGCAACCCCACACAATCCAGCAACGGTAGATCTTTAATATTTGCATGAATAAAAATAAATGATAGGCATAGTTGTTTATACATACTAGGATGGATTGAGCTAAGAAATCGCAGCAACCAGATACTGTGCTTTGAATAAAATAAATGTGGAGTAATGCCGTTGGATTCCAGGGAGGCCTGACCTGCACAACTGAAAGCATAAAAAAAAGGTCATCGTTACTGATGGAATTGTTACTAACCCCATATATGAAACTTGTTATATCAAGCACAACGGTGACAAGAGATAGGACGTATAGAGCACAGAGAGCATAGAAAAGGATATTTATCCTCTTGTAGGTGCCTTTGTTCGATATTCCTTGTAAATACATGGCGAATATGCCAGAATAGAGTCCTGGGATGGCAGATTAATATTATACTTCTTTAGCAGGGGCCGTGCAAGCTGTAGAAAAAATATCTTACCGTAGAGGAAGCATTCGAGACATACTCCAATGTAATTAAACTCTCTAGCAGTTAGCTTCATGACTTCGTGTCTGTTTGTAATGACCTATTGCATCTCTGACCATTGCTTTATATAAGAGTCTAGCATCTATATAAAATACAGTCACTGAGATAATGCCGCAAGTTCGTGATGATCTTAACAATCTGTTGCTGTTATAATCATAATCAGATTTTCGGTCGGGTACGACGGGTAGGAATGTGTTACCACCAACTAGTTTGAGGCAGAACATGGTTATGCGATCTGTTATTTTGGTTAACCGAGTTGTTTAAGGTAAGCCTGGCCTCACTACTAGAGTAGTTTCCACCATTGAAATCTGTCACCAAGGAAATGATAATCGAATTATGGGAATGTGCACGTGAGGTCTGATGTGTTGATATAGCAGCTAGAAGATGACACGGTTGTTGCATTGGATCTAGTACACGAAATGTGAGTTAGTGACTCGGTTTCTTGTCTTTTCGACAACAGCTCACCTCCATTCAATAGATTCAAATACTGACAAACCTATGGTGGTTTGAGATGTCGCTTGTCTGATGATTAACACGCCGATCAACATTACCATCTCCACCTCATCAATACTCGGCGGAATATGAACAATCCTGAACAGATTTTGCAGTCGACAAGATAAGGTTGGTATCGATTGTTGCTGAAGGCCTTTTACGACTCGGTATGTGACAAGGGAGTGTAAAAAAGAAGAAAGTGGGTGGGAGAGAAGATACAGAAGACAATGAAATGACTATTCAACAACGAAATTTGATTACCAACTTCGCATGGCTGTACTGCTAGGTGTAAAAAGGTGCCATCACAAAGGCGGTGGGTCTACGATTAAACGCAGTAAGTTATTGTATGCGTGTTGATGTGAACTTGACCTGACCTTTTGTGTTCAATCTTTCCGTGTATATATAGTGCACCATCGTCTTGTGGGTGTGAGCCTCCCAAAATCGAACGGGTTCGAACTTCGCATCTATAGTATTGTGCGTTCGGATCTCACTAATTTTATTTCAAACTCAGCTAAAGTGCCAACATTTGCCCGTTGAACCACAAGTCCAAGGGTCTGTCGACGTCTGTCCGCCATCTTTCATTCCACCAAATTTCTCGAAACTAACAGGCGTCATCTACAGAGTTCTATGAGTCCAGTGCCAGTCGATATGGAGGAGCGCGAACGACCCCCATCCGCCCACAACTGCATTTCCCTGCATCACCTTTTAAGATAAAAGTCATGGCGCTCATGGGATATGCGGATAAGTTAACAATATCGTAGGATATCTATTCAACGCCGAACGCAATGGCCCACTCAAACCAGTGAATAGACAGCGACGGGCACCGATTTCATGTCGATGTTCAGACATACCGTGGACCGGTAATTGCACCCCTCATGGCAGAGGCTTATGGCATTGTACGCTCGGAATCTTTTTCAAAATACCTCTTTGGTTTATATGTTGATTCTCTCATTTCTTTCTTTCATCGTAGCTACTCCTACTAGTGTCTTCATAGATCGACAATTTCCATTGTCTTCTGCACCTTCTTTCCACTGGCATCTTTGGTATGCACTCGCGTCGCCTGTCAAAATTCGATCTGTACCCCCGGCATTTTAGTACTGGGAACGTGACATAATGCCCGCTACCTACCACTACATGACTCTCTTCGTACAAGATGTCCCAACGCCCAAAAACCACACACACCACGTGAAGCTCTTCAAAGCCTCCAACAACTCCTACGCATCACAACCAGCCACATCCTCTTAGGTACTTCCGCAGGCACAGATAAAACTCTCAACATAATCCTCATAAACGCTGGAGAATACCCTATCTCTCAAGGTCCAGCGCAAAGAGTGAAGCTCAATGAGAATGGGAGGGATGTCGGGCAAGTGATGTTACCGTGGAAGATGATCATAAAGGTCGAAGTCTACGAGAGGAGCGATACGACAGAGAGGGGGAGGCGGAATATAGGCGATCATATCTATCTGTAGGGTGAGCTTGAGATAGAGGTCGCCTTTCTTTGTGGTACGCCGCTGATTGTGATATTCTTGCACTATGAAGTTTCAAATGTTCAACGTTCAACGTTCAACGCGTATCACAAGCATTCCAAAAGATATATGAAATATATCCCATTACTGACTCATGGTAACACGGGGCGAGGAAACTTTGGCTCCAATCTTCACTCAATAATCGAAACAAAACCCTTCGATATTATCTCTCCTTGAGGCGGACGCCGGTACTATGTCGAACCACTATCCATCGATATTTCATATCTGGCCTCCCAGTTACGGCCGTGGAAGCTCCCCAAGTCCATGGTTGCGTCAAATCATCGTTTCGTGTACGCCTATGCGATTGCATACAAAAGGCGCTTTGGAACCTCGTCGATTTCTACAAGAATCTACTTTATACGTGAAACAACTACAGAACTCCATCCAACACTGTCAATATAATTTTCCAATTGCAACCATGGGAGGCGCTATTGTGACCTGAGACGCTCAGCTTGTCAGTCTAGATGTTCTTCCTATGAAATTCAAAGCTCTTACCGAAATTGTTGACGATTGGCGGCTAAGCCAGGGTAGGTTGGTTGGATTGAACTTGCGTTCATTATTTAAATTCAATTATTAATGGTTTTACAAGTCGCTCTTGGCTTCATTGCACCTCATATACCTGCATCCGAGTCAATCTTCAACAACCAACCGTTGACAATGACATTCATGACAGGTACGTGGGTTTGATCGTTCGCAGTATGCTATTGATTATATTGACGACTCCGATCTAAGAATTGGCCACGAAATCGTCGAATGCTTTCTGGCTTACCGCAACTGTGCTGGATCCAACTCTATCCGCCGCATTGCTATAAGATAGAAAAAAATCCGTCAACTCTAAAATTCCTTTCTTAAGCCCATTGCTTGGCCTCATGGGCAGCGACTATCTACCAGGCCCTCAAGAATATGGCGACAAGAAAATGTGGTGGCGCTCGCTCATCTACAACTACCGTATCAACACATGCCGTAGGTAGCTGTTGAAGGGGATGAGACGCGAATTCGGCCACCCAAGGATTAAGCATGAACGCAGAGGTTTAGATGACTCCTGTAGGGCGAGGACGTGGATCTGTGCGATGATTCAAGGGCTATGAAGGTATTTCAGTATTCTGTTGTTCAGTTTTAATGCAATTCGTTTGATAGCCTTCATTTTTTTTTAAGTCTTAAACTCAAATCTTATCTTTACAAGAACATTGGGCGGCGGCCTTATCAAAATGTTAAAAGATCTATCTAGTTTCCATACTTACGGACAACAGCCAATGTCGATTCTACCACCTTTTCCAAGTCTTTCGAATTGGGTTTGAGTCCGTTTGACAAGTCTCGACTCTTCATACACTCAGCTTTATAATAATAAGTCTGCACATTTTCTTGCTACCATTGGGTACCTCAACTCATAACGTTTTGAAGGGACAACGCTGCTCTGATTGCGGGTCGTCTGGGTGATTAAATTCGCACCTACGGAGTGTTTTTCCTTCATGATAACAGTTTCCTTTGGTTCTCCGTTCTTGAACCATATGGAGGGTCTTTACATAGACAGTATTCAAAGCTTATAAGATTGTTTCTGTAATTAATTGCCCTCATCTCATCTGCTTGTACCTGGATACTCGTACCTTTCCTGCAGAATGACATCCAAAGACACCTCGCCTTCTACCCCCACAGATGCCAGGCTTTGCATTGACCACCATTCCACACATGACGGAGGGTAACTCCTTCGTTGATATATCATATAATTTGGCTCGTCATATTCGAACATGTTCAGAATAAAAAATCGTCGACCTAAGATTCCTCTCCCTGTCACAGCATCTCTCATTTATACTGAAAAAACAATCGATCACTTCTATTCAAGATTATCTGGGGACGCCTTTCGTTGGTAAGAATCACTGCAGATACCTGAGGATCAAGGAGTTGTGCTGTACCGAAAAAGGCGGCAAGCAATCGACAGTTTCGACTCGAATCCTAGACGCTTTCAACTCGTAGTCTATTCAATCACTGCCAGATTAGCCTGAGTGGAGAGAATGATGTTCGCGATGATGATGGTACTTAACAAGGATTGTGACGTGAGAATGTCTTGTTTTGAGGCACAGTCGACCCAGAGAGATGTACCGACAGAAACTATCATTCTGAGATCTGAACAACTAATTTTATTTCAAACTCAGTGGAAGTGCCGACATTTGCCCGTTGCACCAAAAGTCCAAGGGTCTGTCTGCCATCTTTCATTCCACCAAATCTCTCGAAGCTAACAGGCGTCATCTATAGAGCGCTAGGAGTTCAGTAAGAAAGCTTCCAGTCGATTGGAGGAACACGAACGACCCACAACTGTATGTCCCTCGATCAGCTTTACAATGAAGGCCATGACGTTACAAGGGATATATGTATCGTAAGACATCTGTTCCACACCTGGTCTAACAGAACTCGGATCTGCCGTGCTGAACATAATGGCCCACTCAAACCAGTGAATAGACAGCGGTGCGCACCGATTTCATGTTCCGTCATATCAATCTTCAACGTTTCAACAGCCAACCGTTCACGATGACATTCGTGACATGTACGTGGGTTTGGTCGTTCACAGTATTGATTATATTGATGACTCGGATCTAAGAATTGGCCACGCAATCGTCGAATGCTCTCTGGCGTACCCCAACCATGTTGGATCCAGCTCTATGCGCCACATTCCTATAGGGTCAAAAAAAGTCCGCCATCCTTAGGTCCATTACTTGGCCTCATGGCGGCGACTATCTATCAATCCCTCAAGAATCTGGTGACAAGAAAATGTGGTGGCGCTCATCTATACAGCTACCGTATCGGCGCATGCCGTAGGTATCTGTTGAAGGGGACGAGACACGAATTCCACCATCCGGGGATATTAAATGTGAACGCGGAGGGTTCAGATGACTTCTTGGAATATGTGGATCTGCGCGATGATTCAAGGACTATGAAGGTATTTCAATATTCTGTTGCTCAGTTTTATTGCAATTCATTTGATAGCCTTCATATTTTTTAAGTCTTGAGATCAAATCTTGTCTCCACAGGAAAGTTGGGCGGTGGCCTTATCGAGATGTTAACAGGTCTATCCAGTTCCTATACATACGGACAACAGTTTTAGCCACTTACTGGTCTTCAGGTCTTTCCATAACCCATTGTAAATTTAGGACTTCCGGAAACACAGAAACTTTGTATTTCTTCCAGGTCACCAACGCCATTCATTTCATACAGAATTTGTGCAACTTCATCTCATTAAAACTGCAGCTCAACTGATTAACTATCGGGATGTTATTTATCGACACAAACGTACCGACGACGGAAACTTCATCTCATTCCTTTGTTTGGGGTGTATATCTCGTTTTCTCATTTTGATATCAAGAATGTTTGTTCGTGGACTTTGATATATAATCTCGTCATGACGAAATCATCCAGTTGGGAATCGATAAATAGCGTGCGGAGTGACGCCGTAGTTGATGAACGTTTGGATTCAACGAAATAGGTCCAAGTCAATTGTTGGCGTAGCAGCCATATGATCACACAGTTGTTGCATTCGATCAGATAGACGAAAAGTGAGTTGTTGAGACGTTTTCATTTCATTTCGACATCAACTGATCTCTATCCAATAGATTCACACAAATGGCCTATCTACGGTAGGATTGCAATGTCGTTTCTCTGATGGCTAACACACGATAAACACTGTCATCTCGACCCCATCAATGGGGTTAACGATGCTGAACAGATGTTGCAGACGAGGTAAGGTTGTTGTCTATCGTTGCTTTGATCTTTCCGAACGCTCTAACATCTAGTTCTTTTGAAGGCCTTTTACGACTGGGTAGATGATTGTGGAAGAAAGAGAAGATGTTGAAGACAACGCAGTGAGTATTCGAAGACAAAATATGACTATGAAATATACTAATCGATGGCTGTCCTGCTAGGCGCAAAAACGTGAACGCGTCATCACAATAAGCGGTGGGTCAAGTTGCCAGGTGCCAGTGGGAAGGGTATAAGATGAAGTCGTAGTTGATGGATAATCAAGAGGGGAGAAATAAGGAATAGACTGCCAGTGTAAGGTGAAATAAGGTGCCGAGCGTTCATTATGGATGTTTTTGACCACGACCACTGTTTATTTATATGAGCCATATCTACAAGTCTGGTGCATGCTTCGTCTGGACTCTATGTGATCATCTATCTACCATCTCGATACCGTGACTTTGTTGAACTCCAATATCATCGTCTCTATTCACAATATCGACATCTCCCGTTTCCGCTACCATCTCGATATCGTCACTTTGTCGAACGCCAATATCTTCGTCTCTATTCACAATACCGACATCTTCCGTTTCCGCTTCCGGTATTGAATTTGGATTGTTGGCCACAAAGTGCAAACTCCCAATGGAAGATTCTATCATGGACTCCTGATCGTGGAAGGACAATCCCATGGAGACCCGCACCAGGATGATTGTCGGTGTTATACCCTAGACAGACCGATGTTATCAGTAAAGTAAGAAGTAGCAGTGACTGATGTTGTAATCACATTGAGCATCTGGTGGATAGGAACGATGATATCAAAGGCTTGACCGCCAGCGTCCGTCGTTATAAAAATGGTAGCCATGAGACGAGCCAATTGGATTGAAAACAATGCCATGCCAGATTCAATTACTATGAAAATGACAGTCCGAATTTTGCTCCCACCAGTGAAGCCCAAACTTTGGTCGTCTGAAGCAGACTTGATTTCACGGTACACCTTGAAGATCTTGAACACAATTAAGAATGTCACCAGAGCATTCACGGTCATGGACATGGCGACGCCTGCCAGGATCATCCCAAGCCCCCAGTCAGGTTCTAAAATGCGGCCTGAGAGAATGTAGCCTGCGCTGTCACTTACTATCCAGATAACTAGAGGCAATGATTTGAAATTGGCCAGTCAAATAAGATAGGTTGACTGACCTAGGAATACAAATGCTAAGATTGAAGGAAAGATCACGACACGGATATTGCAACCCCACACAATCCAGCAGCGGTAGATCTTTAAGATTTGCATGAATAAAAATAAATGATAGGCGTAGTTGTCCACACATACTAGGATGGATTGAGCTACGAAATCGGAGCAACCAGTTACTGTGCCTTGAATAAGACTCGTGAGGAGTACTGCCGTTGGATTCCAAGGAGCCTTGACCTGCATAATTGAAAGCATAACAAAAAAAGGTTATCGTTACTGATGGCATTGTTACTAACCTGATACAAGATAGTTGTTATATCAAGCACAACGGCAATAACAGATAGAACATAGAGAGCACAGAGAGCATAGTAAACGATACGTTTCTTCTTGTTGGTGTCTTTGTTCGATGTTCCTTGCAAATACATGGCGAATATGCCAGAATAGAGTCCTGGGATGGCAAGTTAATATTATCCTTCTTTCGCAGGGGCCGTGCAAGCTGTAGAAAAGATATCTTACCGTAGAGGAAGCATTCGAGGTATTGTCCAATTAAAATAAAGTCTGCAGCAGTTAGCTTCATGACTTCGTGTCTGTTGTAGACCTATCGCATCTCTGACCATTGCTTTATATAAGAGTCTAGCATCTATATCAAATACAGTCACTGAGATAATGCTGGACGTTCGTGATGATCTTAACAATCTATTGCCAGTGTTATAATCATAATCAGATTTTCGGTTGGGTAGGAACTTGAATGTGTTACCACTAACTAGTTCATGGTCATGCGACCTGTTACCTTGGGTAACCGAGGTTTTAAGGTAAGCCTGGCCTCACTACTAGTAGCTTCCATCATTGAAATCTGTCACCAAAAGGACGATCATAGTGATTATCCAGTGGTTGATATAGCAGCTAGACGACAACACAATTGTTGCATTGGATCTAGTACACGAAAAGTGAGTTAGTGACTCGCTTTCTTTTCCTTTCGACAACAGCTCACCTCCAACTCCATTCAATAGATTCAAACACTGACAACCTATGGTAGGTTTGAAATGTCGCTTTTCTGATAATTAAGACGCCGATCAACACTACCATGTCCACCTCATCACTACCGGCGGAAGATGAACAATCCTGGACAGATTATTGCAGTTGACAAGATAAGGGTTGTTATCGATTGTTGCTTTGAGTTGGGCTGATCTTTCAAGTTCCCTACGCTCTAACCTCTTTTGATTCTTGAAGGCCTTTTACGACTCGGTATATGGCAAGGGAGTGTAAAAAGAAGAAAGTGTGTGGGGAGAGAAGGAGTATTTGACGACGAAATTTGATTATGAAATATACTAACTTCGTATGGCTGTACTGCGAAGTGTAACGAGGTGCCATCTCACGAGCGGTGGGTCTACGATTAAACGCGGTGAGTTATTGTATGCGTGTTGATGTCAATTTGGCCTGACCTTTTGTGTTCAATCTTTCTGTGTACACCATCGTCTTGTGGGTAAGAGTTGAAGGGGGTAAGTAAGACACTCCGAGTCCTCAGTATCGGGAACATCTCTCTTTACAACCCCCAATATGGCATCTATTCGTGCGGGGTGCTGATTAGTCCTCGGATCTCGGACATTGCACTAATTTTATTTCACACTCAGCTGAAGTGCCGACATTTGCCCGTTGAGCTGTCCACCATCTTTCCACCAAATTTCTCGAAACTAACATGCGTCATCTACAGAGTGCTAGGAGTCCAGTTCCAGTCGATTGGAGGAGCACGAACGACCCCCATCTGCCCACAACTGCATTTCCCTGGATCACCTTTACATAAGGTAAATGTCATGACGCCCATCAGTGGGGATATGCGGATAAGTTAACAATATCGTAGGATATCTATTCGACGCTGAACGCAATGGCCCACTCAAACCAATGAATAGAGAACGGTGCGCACCCATTTCATGTTCAGACATGGGCTCGTAATTGCTTGTCAGAGGCTTATGGCATTGTACGCTCAAAATACCTGTTTGGTTTATCATGTATATGTTCATTCTCTCATTTATTTCTTTCATTGTAGTTACTACTACTAGTGTCTTCATAGATCGACAAGTTACGTCGTCTTCAGCACCTTCTTTCGATTGGCATCTTTGGTATGTGCTCGCGTCGCCTGTCCAAATTTGATCTGAACTCACCGCATTTTTATTTTAGTACTGGTTCAAATAATACTATAATGGGAACGCGACATAATGACTGCTACCTACTACTACATGACTCTTTTCGAAGCCACCTTACAAAATGTCCCAACACCCAACATCTACACCCACGCCCCGCCAAGCTCTTCAAACCTTCCTCCAACGGCTCCTACGCATCACAACCATAGCCCCATCTTCTTAGATGCCTTCGCAGGCACAGATAAACCTCTCAACTTAATCCTCAAAAACGCTGAGGAATACCGTATCTCTCACGGTCCAGGGCAAGGGGCGAAGCTCAATGAGAATGGAGGTATGTCGGCCATGTGTTGTTGACGTGAAAAAAAGTTGAAGTCTACGAGAGGAAGGATGCGACGGACAAGGGGAGGCGGGATAGGGGCGATAATATCTATTTGTAGGCAGGGTGAGCTTTGAGATAGAGGTCCGCCTTTCTTCGTGGTATGCGGCTGATTTTGATATTCTTGGCCTATCAAGTTTGAAACATTCAACGTTCAACACGTATGACAAGCATTCACTAAATATGCCCTTCACTGTCTTAAAATTCGACTCTCGGTAACAAACCTCGGCTCCAATCCTCACTCAATAATCAGAAGAAAACCTTCGATATTATCTCTCCTTAAGGCAGACGCCGATACTATTTCGAAGTTCGAACCTCTGTCGGTGGATATTTCATATCTTGCCTCCCAGTTACTGACGTGGAGGCTCCAAGTCCGTGGTTGCGTTCAAATCATCGTTTCATGTACGCCTATGCGGTGCACACAAGAGGTGCTTTGGAAGCTCATCGATTTATACAAGAATCTACTTTATACGTGAAATCATTGCAGAACTCCATCCAACCCTGTCAATTTAACTTCCAATCGCAAGCATGGGAGGCGCTATTGTGACCCTAGATGCTCAGCTTGTCAATCTAGATGTTCTTCCTACTAAATTCAAAGCTCTTACCGAGATTGTTGAAGATTGGCGGTTATGCCAAGGTACGTTGGATTAAACTTGCATTCATTATTTGATTCAATTACTAATGGTTTCACAAGTCTCTCTTGGCTTCATTGCAACTTATGTGCAGTTCAGTAATATCAATCTTCAACAACCAATCGTCGACAATGACATTCATGACATGTACGTGAGTTTGGTCGTTCACAGTATTGATTATATTGACGACTCGGATCTAAGAATTGGGTATGCAATCGTCGGATACTCTCCGGCGTATCGCAACTATATCGGATCTAGCTCTATGCACCGCATTTCTATATGATACAAAAAAGTCCGCCAAATCTAAAATTCCTTCCTTAAGCCCATTGTTTGGACTCATGTCGACGACTATCTACCAGTCCATCAAGAATATGGCGACAAGAAAATGTGGTGGCGCTCATCTATACAGCTACCGTATCGACGCATGCCGTAGGTGTCTGTTGATGGGGACAAGACACGAATTTCTATCCAAGGATATTAAGCGTGAACGCGGAGGGTTCAGATGACTTCTTGGAAGGCGAGGACGTGGACTCTGCGCGATGCTTCGAGGACTATGAAAGTATTTCAATATTTTGTTGCTCAGTTTTATTGCAATTCGTTTGATAACCTTCATTTTTTTTCAGACTGGGTGTATGGTAAGGGAGTCTAAAAAGAAAGTGGGTGGGAGAGAAGATGCTGAAGACAATGAAGTGGGTATTTGAAGACGAAAGGTCGAAGTCTACGAGAGGAACAATGTGATGGAGAAGGAGAGGCAGCATAGAGGCGATAATATCTATTTGTAGGAAAGGTGAGCTTTGAGATAGAGGTCCGCCTTTCTGTGTGGTATGCGGCTGATTCTGAGATTCTTAGCCTTTGAAGTTTCAAAATTCAACGTTCAAGGCGTATGCTATTGATTATATTGACGACTCGGATCTAAGAATTAGCCGCGAAATTGTCGAATGCTTGCCACAACTGTGTTGGATCCAGCTCTATATTAGGGACGTTCAAAGCTGGGCGCAGCTCGCAGACGCAGCTCGCAGCACGCTGAGCCATCAGATTATATAATATAAACTTGAGAGTCCGCGCTGTGACCTTTTGTGACCGGTGCGTTCGACGCATCGTCCTTTGTACGAACTGCATTTAACAGCCACTCCCTCACGCTGCTTTGCCTATTTCTACTTGTTATTAACTGTCATGGCTCGTACTGCGGCTGACAAGGCTGAGAAACCCTGAATTCCTGAAATAAACTGGTCGGCAAACAACTCCTCGGCTGTCTGGGCTCTTCTGGATGAGATCGAAAAAAACTGAAAACTATCGTGTTCTCTATGGTAAAAAGAATGTGGCTGAGGTATGTTTGCTTATATCTTCAGTTTGAAACTGTCTAACATGGCTTGTCAACAGAACACCAGTGGTGAAACCAAGGTTACCATATATACTAGGATTGCTGAGGCTATCCTGCCAGAACTGTTCGCTGTTAACCCCAACACGGTTCGTGACCGTGTAAAGAGCAAGTTCGAAAGGTAAGAACCTTATTTCCTGTGTTAACCATTCTCTTATGACTTTGGTTTCAGCCTTAAGACTGTATACAAGAAACATGCTAAGCGGCTCCGTCAAACTGGTGAAGGTGTTCAAGAAAACGAGGATGGCTTGCAAGGTAGTGAGGAAACCCTTTCCTTCTACATCATGGGTGATGGTCCTTGTGTCGAGACCCCTCCACATGCTGTCAACATTTGGAGTGCGTGGCTATCTTTTGATTTATCTGACAATCAACTTATTTATTAATTTTCCAGAGGAAATCGAGAAGGAGTTCCCCTTCTTCCCCACCCTTCATCGTATCTGGGCCTCTCATCCAAATGTCACTCCAATTGTCATCACTACCGCTCTTGGTCCACAGGGTTCGAAGACGGTCTGGTACCAGCCACCTGATGAAAACAGGAATACCGCTATAAATCGTTGTTTGTGTTGTTATAAAAACACCAACCAGAGAGCAGTGGACCAGACCTTAGGTCAAGAGACTCCCTGTTGTTCGTTTAGGGAAGGTATAACCTTAGACTTGTATCACACAGAGGTAGGGGGTGAGAATAGAGATGAGAAGGATGAGGATGAATTAGGAAGAGTCTTCAGTAAGACTATAGCAGTTGACAGTGGTTGACAGTAAAGGACTAAAAAAGCGAACTCAGAGGGGTTAAGGAAGAGGATGAGGAAGAATAAGAGGGAGTCTTCAGCAAGACTATAGTAATTGACAGTGGGGATAGATTGACAGTTAAAGGCAGAAAAAAGTGAACTTGAGGAAGGAATTCACTGGAATTCCACTGAGATGATGATTGTTGGGGGGTAAGAATGAATTGAACTGAACTACCTATCCTGGTACAAAAGAGCAGTATTTATACCCTAAGGATGAGGCTATGTAAAACAAATAAAAAAAGAAAGGAGTATGCGCTGTCAGAAGAGGAATGAAGAAAGGACAGCTGCGAGAAGAAAAGAACAAGAAAAAGAAGAAGGAACAATAAAAAAATTCTGTACAAGTGTCAAAGTGCGAGAGAAAAGAAAAGAAGGCAGTGCGCATAGCCTAATAGCAAAAATATATCAGCTCCATAGCCGTGTGGTCATGTCAAAAATGTGAAAGGTCCTGAGTCAACACTTGAAAGGCGCAGCCTTGTTCCTGAGAAAACACTACTTGCCCATGGTCCCATGTCGCGCAGCCTTGATAACACTTGACACTCTGCGAGAATAATCCTCTGCTGCTGATTCATCTGCAATTCCTGCTTAGTCGTGATCCTCCTGGACTTCCTAAATTGTCATAAAGAGGGTGGGAAGGCTTCAGGTACCGTGTGAATGATGGTTTTGGCAGTGAATGATAAGATAAGAGGTAGATGAGTGAGGATAGGGGACTGAGTGAGATCCAGGAAGTTGTTTAGTAAGTAAACTGTAATAATAGGAGTAACGAGTAGTATAAGAGTTACAGAAGGTGATACGAGAGGTAGTAAATGTGATAACTGTACGAGGAATTGTAGATGGGTAGGTAAACAAGGAACCGATCACTATGTTGTTTCACTAGTTAGATGATAAACGTAACCAGTAGCCGAACGCAAACTAGCATAGAAACCAGGTAGTAAAGTTCTTGCCGGGCAAATACCTGCGTAGTCGGTGTAGAGGGTAATACAGTTTCCGAAACAGTAACAACAACACCGATACCTGGGTGTTCAGAAGCGAAGTCGATAGATAGAACGGTATGGAACG
>MU130126.1:39148-61837 GCA_015039465.1 Phlegmacium glaucopus | reverse complement strand
GTGTTTCTGGAGAATAACAAGGTAAGCCTATATAGTAATGAGCCAAACCTATGTAGTGCTCCATAGTAGCAAACTAAGCCTATATAGTAATGAGCTAACCCTATATAGTGCTTCATAGTACCAGGCAGAGCAAGGCTATTTCCGGACAGAAGTGATGTGACACCAGCCAGTGCTATAAATTAAAGAACCTTTTCTATGGTTCTATGACGCTGTCCAGCGCTGTCCGGTGCTGGCAAGCTGACCCCCAGTTTGCAGATGTAGGGTTCATTTAGGGTCTATGTTAGGGTCTATGTTAGGATTTAGTTTAGGAGGTTAGGGAGGTATCATGATGTATAAATTTGATGTATAAATGGTTTATACTTAAATTTTGTAGAAAAGAACCAGCAGTATTTATTAATCAATCATAGCAAGATATATAAATTATATATCACAAGGAATTAGTGGCTATTATTGATCAATCATTTGAGGCAATTACAAGGTTTTTATTAATGGATATGACATTATGGCCTGAGCACCTATCATGGAAGGTTTAGGAATCTGATAAACCATGTAGAGAGACAAGGCAAGAAGCAGAACCCCATCTATGGCCTGAGCAGGTGCTGGTTTCTTGAAAGCCGCAGCCAAGCCATGAAAGAAGGCTTTCATGGCTAAAGCCACCACGAAGATGAATACAAAATAGGTACTGTGACATGAATCAATCAAAATCAAGATAAATTCATGATGATAAAAGGAAACACAAGAATTGAGCAGCAGATGTTTGAAGCCCCACAATAAAATAGACAATGATTGCAAACAGGATAATGGTTGCAGGAGTGAAAGGGACGTCAACCAGGGTTAGGGCTACATCAGCAAAACTCTGATTTTGAGTCATAACATGCCATAACAAATGTGCTAAGCCCATAGCATCCCATAGTGTTGGAGCATTGTCTAGTACTATATAGACAGCTGACATTGCTCTGTAGTGATAACAGGGGACTATATAATACTTTGTAGCATAGACTCATATATACACACTATTCTGAACCATATCCAGTTTACATAAGCTTCATTTTTTTTTGCATGATCTTTATTTCTTTAAGTTCAACAGTCTGCCCTAAACCTTGCAAACATCACCACATCACTGCATCACAAGAACACTTCACTTCCTCCACCTGCCATGTCACCTGAGACAATGATGATGACGGACCCAACAATGGTAAACACCTTTGGGATATTTTTAATATTATGTCATGGCACTGATGATGGAACTCCCTCCAACAGGGTTGTTTTTTATCCTACTAGGTACTACTCTGACAATGGGAACAGCAACAACGAAGACCACCACCAGGATGCATATTTATTTTATTTTATTTTATTCATTTTCTCTATTAACTACAAGTACAAGGAGCAACAAACAACTTGAACATATGACAAATGCACAACATACAATGTACAATGTACAACACACAACAAATATTGTACAGCATACAATGAACAATGTACAACACACAACAAATTTGTATAGCATACAACAAACAACATACAACACACAAATGTCGCACCGTGTACAATGAACAATGTACAACATGGAATACAACAAATGGTGGCATACAACAAATGACGTGCAATGGACAACATACAGCTTACAAAAAACAACATACAATGAACAACAACAAATCACATACCGCATACGACAAATGAAAATCATAGCGAGCACTGCTGATTGCATGTCATCTGTTCCCCCTAGTGCTGCAAGTGCGAGCACTCGAGTTATTGGAATAGCAAACACATCCAAGCTCCATAGTCTTGGGGATCAACAGGCATCGACACAAATGTGGCCCGGCCAGTGCTAGTGATGGTCAAGGGTAACCCTGGGGTGGAATTAGGCTGACCCTTACCCTTACCCTCCAAAAACCCTTACCCTTGGCTGAGGGTAGGGTTTTGGAGGGTAAGGGTAAGGGTAAGGGTTTCTGAGGGGTTGGAGGGTAAGAAACCCCAGCAGGGTTTAGTGCAAGGGTTTGGTCCAAATCCTTCCTCAAGCTTTGTAATCCAAAGGAGCCTTCAAAGTAGCTATTATTTAAAACATGCTCAGGGTGTTAAAGGTGTTTAGCAATAGATTCTACTGTTTGTTGTGAACGCAGTGAGGCCTCTTTAGATTGCTTTTTCTCTGATTTAAAGTCAATTTTATAGATACACAACAGTTAGATCACTCTGATATCAGAGAAATAAAAATTCCCAAAAATACCCTGACCCCTCCAGAAGGGTAAGGGTTTTTCAAGGGTCAAAAAATCTGTACCCTGACCCTGACCAAGGGGTACGCAGCACTGGAGAAAAAGACATGATGTTGTTTTTAGGTGCTAAATAGACTGGGAAATTGAAATCTGAAGTCGCTTTGTTGTTAAAGTTTCTGGTTGCCAAGTTATGGCCACTTTTGTACTTTGGAGGAGAAATTTTTGACCCCCAATTTTTTCAAAATTTCTGGACCTCTTTTGTTGTTCTGCACACTTTTCAAAAAAAAACCAGGCTTTTGGACCCCACCCCCCCCAAAATTTCATTATATGGTAAGTCAACAAGGGCCCATGGGAAAAATGTTGGAGTTGAATTTTTCGCTCTCCCAGCCATTTCTAAGCCCAAAAACAACATAATGTCTTTTTCTCCAGTGCTGCGTACCCCTTGACCCCTTACCCTTACCCTTGCACCCCAGGGGTTTCCCAAACCCCTGCCCATCACTACCGGCCACATTTGCCCAGTTCATTTCATTACTCTTTTGTTATCCGTTTCTTTTCCATTCCACACCATCGATAATTACTTAGAGTACACTACGGTATTTCTAGTATAAATACAGATTTGTTTCAGCAATTTACCTCAGTCGTTTGGCACGCAAACACTGAGGTAAGATATATTCTACTTATTTCTCTTACTACGTTGATGTACCTGTGGTGGGATCAGACCACAAGTAGTAACATAGTTCGGAGGGGCTAATGTAGATTTCCTCAATAGAGTTAAAGAGAAGTTTGTGGTATTGAAATACACAAGAAGAGTAGACCGCGAAGATAGCAAAGTTTACGAATGATAACGCAGTACGTGAAGTAGCTTAAAGAATGAGACTATTGACTTAGAACATTGCTGAAAAGTTTATGGGATCAAAAATCTGGCCGTCTCTTGTTCGCCTTCCCTCCTACTTGCTATGGATACTTACAGCCCTTTCGGAAAGTAATGAGAATCACATTTTTTTAAAAAAATTTCCTCACACTTGATATGATTGAATTTGCTTTATTTGGTAATCAAAGGATTACTATTTTAGGAATTGTCTACAACAAATCCAGAAACCAGTAACTTTAATGACCAACAAACTCTGTTTTTGTGCAAGTTGGGGCTGCCTTGGAAGTATAGCCAGATACTCTTGAATAAAACAGCAATACACTTTTAAAGTCCAAATTGTTCTAGACTATGATTCAAGTTTAAAGTCCAAATTTCTCTAGACTATGATTCTGATAACAAGTTTATTTGATAGTGCTTTTTGATAGAACAAAGGCAAGTCCCTATAGGATTTAATATCCTTTGTCTATATGATAACCAATCTTGGTAATTCAAAGACAAGCCCATTTAGGGTTTAATATTCTTTGACTATCCACAACAAATGATTTAAAGTCCCAAAGGCAGACTATGAAACAGCTTTATAGTACAAGGATTTCTCCTCAGACTCTGACAAAGGATTTAATATCCTTGCTTCCAAGACAAGTCCCTAAAGGATTTAATATTCTTGGTTTACACAGAACAAAGGTAAGCCCCTTTAGGATTTAATACCCTTTGAACTGAGTGAAGCAAAGCAAGTCCTCTTGTAATTCCAATTCTAACTTGTGCCAATTCAGAGCGCTGAAACTTGGGAAAGAAAGGAAGAGTGCAAATTCACTGGTGCTTTCTAGCTACTTTTATACATAAATGAGAAACAAAATTAGGTAAGAGTCTGTAAGGATGACTGATGATGTTTTATGATTACAAGGTCTTTACACTCCCCCACATTGTCCGGCTGGAATTCCGCCAGACTACTTCCAGACACTTTTTTAATTTAATGTAATTTTTTGTGGTGTAAATGAGGGAAATTGTCCAGTGACTTTCCATTGCCAATTCCGGTCGGACAATAAGTCCGGCGGACATGTCCAATGGAAAAGTCCGACGGACAGTCACCGGAAACAGCATACAAGTCTGAGCAGACAGTACCAGACAAGGACCGGACTCAATTACTACTAATATTTAAAAATCTACCAATAGCAATACATAGAATATTATTCATTATTAGGTGGTGGCAATGCCATGTTGCCATCACAATCCTGTTTTTTGTTCAGCCCATGAGTTGGTCACGTGACTACATGTGACTCACAACAACAAGCAGCAACTTGTCTTCTCTAGGGGAAACGGGTGGTCGGGGAGGTCACGTGGCGGCTCGTCCCACGCCAAATGATGGCAAGCCAGGAAAGGACTGTTGCCAGCCCTGTGCCGTGCCGTGCCTTTGTTTGGTTCAGAAGGCTTCGCCTCCCACTGCCGATTGCCTTGTTCCGTGAGCGCTAACGAGGTCTCACCTCCAGATCAGTCAAAAATCCGGAGCACCTCTGGCCCCCAGGCGGCCTGCTGTTGCTGCTCGACACAATTGGGGGCCTGTTCGGCTTCCCAAATAGGGGAAATGCTGCAGCCACTGTGCTGGCAGCAGCTGCCCTCATTGTTGTGCTCCTCTTGCTCTGCTGCCTCGTCAATTGATGCCGCCACCTCTTGCCACTCATCATGGACATCGACCCCAGCACTGCAGACAAAGACAGCGGGCTTCCGTTCCCTGGTGGAATGGTGGATGGAGAGATGGCGACAAGGTTTTTCAACATGTGAGTCGTCTCCTTTCGTGCCTCAGCCTCTTCTATTTTGTTCTGATTGCCTTCACCTCTTGGGGCCGGGCAGCAATAAACCCAAGAAACCTGGATTGCAGGACCTATGCCGTGGATTTGGGCTGGGCATCTCTGGGAACAAGGACGAACTGAAGGCTCGCAACCGAGAGGAATGGCAGAGGTAAGTGAATAACTATCTATCAACCTCTCTCTGTACTTATTCATTCATTTTTAACAGGCTCGTTCCAGCCCCTCGTCGCATGCATCGTGGTCCAAAGACCGGAAAAGTTGCAAAAATAAAGTCAGTGAAGCAATCAGCTCGACGCACCGAGGAGATCTTCAACTCCGCGTCGAGGCTGAACGAACTCGTTCCCCACCTTCCAAACCATCTACCAACCCAGGAGGCAACCACTACACGCACTCAGTCCGAAGCTATCCTTGGATGGGTGAGTTTTTATTGTGATTAGATCTTTTTTTTATCATCCTTATAGTGACCGGTCTGCATCTCAAAGGCCAGGGCAATCTCGACCGCACACCCCTACCTCAGCAAGGAGGATCGTCTTGAGGCTGGGAAGGCTCGATTACGGAGGGTTGTGGCTGCACCCCATCAGGTAAGTCCTTGTCTTATTGTGCCCCTCTCCTCCAGATTTCTGATGATTGGATATTCTGTGAGCAGGTCACCTTTTCCACGACGAACCCAACAAACCTTCTTGACTACACGAACGCGCGGCTAGATCAGATAGCAACCTCGTTGTCGATCATGTCATCAATTGGTGGCATCACACCGTCGCTTGCTCCCCCTTCCATCCCTTCCGCCTTCGCATTGCTGGCCCCAACCCCACTTGGCACCAGCTCTCCTACTGCCCCTGCTTCAAATCCAAATCCAAATCCGGTGCCAGTGCCTTCTACTGGTGGAAAACTGAAGTCAAGGAGTCGGACCATCATTCTTGGGGATGGGACATGGCATGTGGAATTTACGGCAGACAATGTCGGCCCACCACCTGCCATTTCGTTCGCAAACGACCTTTCACGGCTCAACAGAATGTGGGATGACACCTCCGAATACTGGGACGGGCATTCGGTGCTTGTGATCAAAGGTGTCCCCATCCCCATCATATATTGGAAGGAGGTCTACGCTCGGTTGAAATCTGGAGGATCCTGGAAACAAGGTCATTGGAAGCGAGCCAAGGGAAGCTGGTGTGAATGGAAGGTAAGCGAGCTTATATTAAAGACAAGTCGAGTACATTGTTTCTGATTACTGGCTACTATCCTCCTAGTCTATCGTGAAGCGATGGCGTCAGAGCTCCGAAGAAGAGTTTTGGAAAGAGTTTTCGGATGCCTCTGGCCACAAGTTCTCATATACCTCAATTGTCGACCGTCTCAGCCAACTTCAGAAGGAGGAGGATAGGAAATGGGCAGATCGTGCGAGGGCACACTATGGTGAGGAGTTCAAGAACATGTTTTTTTATAAAAAAAGTGGTGTGCTCTTCGTGAAGACAAAGGATTGTGAGATTGCGAAGCAGTTCCGACAAGAGCTAGCTAAGCAGAAGCAGAATCTGCCGCCCACAGCCATCGCTGATTTTGCTGAGTCGGATATGGACCTTGACTCTGACTGAAGGTACTTAAAATACTTGATTACTTTCCTTTCCTATAAATTCTACATCATAATACTATAATATTAATGTACTTGTCCTTGGAGGTACACATAAATGGGTCAATCTACAAAGTAAGGAAATAGAACCAAGCTAATAAAACTACTACATCTAAGCTGATGATGATGAACTACCTATGCGCAGGGGCAAGACCTGCCGCAATGAGGACAGAGTACACTTGGGGCTTGTTCAGGGTTTAAAAAATTGTCCCGACTCTCCTCAGGCTCGTCATTCCAAGATATCAAATACTTTACAATGGTCAAACTTGAAAATTCCGTTTTTTTTTTTTTTTTTTTTTTTTTTAACTGTGATGGCCACTAAACCGGGATACCAAACTAGGAAACCTAGTGAGAGTCGTCAGATTGACAAGGAGAAGAGCCAAACAATTAAAGAAACCCACAGTCTTTGCTTCAACATCAATCCGTCTATCAATATCTCCAGACTCCCGATCCCAAAACATCACAAAACCAGCACCTCTAGCACCAAGCAATGTTCCACCATGCACACTCTCCATCGACCAACTTCCCGGACCTTTCATCCCAGTTCTAGGTCGTTCTCTGAAATTCTTATACACTAAGTTTAACTTTACTGTCCAGAACAGCATATGTGTTTGAATCAGGAGCCAAAGCAAATGAGATACCGTTTCCGACGCTGCCAGGCTGGAGAAGTATAGACGATGTATTCGCCGTCGCCTACTACTGTGACGAACCGGCCGTTGGGAGAGTGGAGTAGGGATGTGGAGAATATTTCTGTGGAACCGATTTCTTTAGTTGAGAGGGTGCCGTCTGTAAATGACGTGGAGGGGTTGAGATGGTTTGGAGATTTCCAGAGAGGACGTCGTGGTTGCGGCTATAGATGAATTTGCCGGTTGGGTCCATGCTGAAAGTTGGTTCGTCTCTGCCGAGCTAGATTTGTGGATTATTAGTTTGTAAAATGGCATTTCAAGAGAATACGAACCTTGATGACGACAACACCTTCATCGAACCCTACTGCTACTTCATTGGCATCTTTGCGTAGTGCAACACACCATGACCGTTCTAAAGCATAGCTGAGTGTGTTTTCGATGCGATATGTGCCGCTATTCCAAATCTTGACTGTCCCATCTTCACTTCCACTGATGATAATAGGTAGATTGGGATGGAAGACAGCGAAAGAGACGTTGTTGGTATGACCTTCCATCGTTTGCACGCAACTCTTGCTGAGATAATCCCACACTTTGACAGTTTTATCATCGCCTGTGGTCACTAGATCAGAGATCGTCCACAGTTTAGCACGTTCGAGAGAAGCGAAGATTCCAGGACTTCACAGGATATGTCTTGCCAGGATGCAAGCGAGGATGTTTATCCTGCAGTGTTGTTCGGAGGGATGACAGGTGCTGGTGAAGGTCTAGATTAGACTTGACAACGGGGCCCCGGGATTGGAATCCCGAACCGGGGGTAGGGGGGGGGGGGGGGTCCCCATAGAGTTAAAAAAATTTACTAAAAAAAGATAAAAGTATATTTTTAATGCCCTGTAGCAACAATTAGATTGCCATACTTGTTGAGATAGACACTGAGCTTCATTTAAAGGCCTCAGGGACACTGTAGTAGTGGAAGAAATGAAATTTACTGTTCATGTACTAGTAAAAGAAAAATATAAAATATGACACTACAAGGTAATACAATAATCACATGTTGTCCTGAGTGCAATGAAGAAGCCAACACAGCCTGCAGGCTCATTGCTGGCCTTCATGTGTCCATAGATACCTTGGAAATTTTTAAAATATGATATGTTTTTCTTGGAATTACCATTTTTGGTCTGACATATCCATATTTGGGCATAAGAGGGGGAGGGGGGTCCCTCCAAATGGCTTAAAAAATTTTACCGACCCCGTGTCATTTTTAAGATCCTTGGGCCCCCTTGAGACTTGAGCACTTGAACGTTTGAAGAGTAATCTGTTCATCTTTGCTATGTCTCTCCGTTGCCAAACTAGGTCCAGAAAGGACCAAGATTCTGTAGTAAAGAAACGAACGCAGAATCAAGTAAATCCGAATCCTTGTCAACACAGACCGCGCGTAGTGGTTGATTCCAAAGAGGTTATACAGTAGAAGTTTTCATAATGCATAACGTCATGATGCATAAATCTATTAATGCATAGGTCTGGCATCGGAACCACCATGGGACGCAGGGAAATGGGGTGCATATTGCATAATGCATAATGCATAGGCCTGGGGACCCCAATATGCATTATCTGAGTAGGTGGGAATTTTGTTTGTACTGATGAATGGCCCAAGGGGGCCCAAGGATCTTAAAAATGACACGGGGTCGGTAAAAATTTTTAAGCCATTTGGAGGGACCCCCCTCCCCCTCTTATGCCCAAATATGGATATGTCAGACCAAAAATGGTAATTCCAAGAAAAACATATCATATTTTAAAAATTTCCAAGGTATCTATGGACACATGAAGGCCAGCAATGAGCCTGCAGGCTGTGTTGGCTTCTTCATTGCACTCAGGACAACATGTGATTATTGTATTACCTTGTAGTGTCATATTTTATATTTTTCTTTTACTAGTACATGAACAGTAAATTTCATTTCTTCCACTACTACAGTGTCCCTGAGGCCTTTAAATGAAGCTCAGTGTCTATCTCAACAAGTATGGCAATCTAATTGTTGCTACAGGGCATTAAAAATATACTTTTATCTTTTTTTAGTAAAATTTTTTAACTCTATGGGGACCCCTCCCCCCCCCTACCCCTGGTTCGGGATTCCAATCCCGGGGCCCCCTTGGAATGGCGACGACATAGGGTCGGGAACGCCACTAACTGCTTGCAATTTATTAGAATAATGCTTAACTTAACAGGGTATGGTACTAAGGGTGGAATGACAGAATTTTCCTCATAAAAAGTTGAGCGAACACCATGGATACAAAGTCGTCTGTTACAAAGAATACTATCATGCATAGTTGCCTGTGGTGAAGTCATCAAACTTGATGATTCGGACTCAGAGGATGATGTCGATGATTTGCCCTCGCGATGTGAACTCATGAAGCTCTGTGAAAGGTTGGTGAAAGGCTCGAAAAAGTCAAGAAAAAGTTTGTGCCAGGTATCAGGAGGTGAGAGCTTCTCCTTAGAATTGCCTTGTCAATTACGCAAGTACAGAGCCCAGTTGTTGCATGAAAATCTTATTAGCTCTACTCAAACGTTGTTGACCCAGTTATTTTACGAAAACCAAACGAAAAAGAGTAACGCTTGTCGGCCAATTGGTCAGAGGGTCACATATGTCACAATTTGTGACACTTTTCGTCCTGCATAAATCTATTAATGCATAACCCAATGGCCGGTCCCGAGGCTATGCAGTATGAGAACTTCTCTAGGGAAATGGGTGGTCGGGGAGGTCACGTGGCGGCTCGTCCCACGCCAAATGATGGCAAGCCAGGAAAGGACTGTTGCCAGCCCCGTGCCGTGCCGTGCCTTTGTTTGGTTCAGAAGGCTTCGCCTCCCACTGCCGATCGCCTCGTTCCGTGAGCGCTAACGAGGTCTCACCTCTAGATCAGTCGAAAATCCGGAGCACCTCTGGCCCCCAGGCGGCCTGCTGTCGCTGCTCGACACGATCGGGGGCCTGTTCGGCTTCCCAAATAGGGGAAATGCCGCAGCCACTGCGCTGGCAGCAGCTGCCCTCGTTGTTGTGCTCCTCTTGCTCTGCTGCCTCGCCAATCGACGCCGCCACCTCTCGCCACTCATCATGGACATCGACCCCAGCACTGCAGACAACGACAGCGGGCTTCCGTTCCCTGGTGGAATGGTGGATGGAGAGATGGTGACAAGGTTTTTCAACATGTGAGTCATCTCCTTTCGTGCCTCAGCCTTTTCTATTTTGTTCTGATTGCCTTCACCTCTTGGGGCTGGGCAGCGATAAACCCAAGAAACCTGGATTGCAGGACCTATGCCGTGGATTTGGGCTGGGCATCTCCGGGAACAAGGACGAACTGAAGGCTCGCTTGCGAGCCTTCAGCTCCAACTGAGAGGAATGGCAGAGGTAAGTGAATAACTATCTATCAAACTCTCTCTGTACTTATTCATTGAATGTTGGGTCCTTTCATTTTTAACAGGCTCGTTCCAGCCCCTCGTCGCATGCATTGTGGTCCAAAGACCGGAAAAGTTGCGAAAATAAAGTCAGTGAAGCAATCAGCTCGACGCGCCGAGGAGATCTTCAACTCCGCGTCGAGGCTGAATGAACTTGTTCCCCACCTTCCAAACCATCTACCAACCCAGGAGGCGACCACTACACGCACTCAGTCCGAAGCTATCCTTGGATGGGTGAGTTTTTATTGCGATTAGATCTTTTTTTTACCATCCTTATAGTGACCGGTCTGCATCTCAAAGGCCAGGGCAATCTCGACCGCACACCCCTACCTCAGCAAGGAGGATCGTCTCGAGGCTGGGAAGGCTCGATTACGGAGGGTTGTGGCTGCACCCCATCAGGTAAGTCCTCGTCTTATCTTATTGTGCCCCTCCTCCAGATTTCCGATGATTGAATATTCTGTGAGCAGGTCACCTTTTCGACGACGAACCCAACAAACCTTCTTGACTACACGAACGCACGGCTAGATCAGATAGCAACCTCGTTGTCAATCATGTCATCAATTGGTGGCATCACACCGTCACTTGCTCCCCCTTCCATCCCTTCTGCCTTCGCATTGCTGGCCCCAACCCCACTTGGCACCAGCTCTCCTACTGCCCCTGCTTCAAATCCAAATCCAAATCCGGTGCCAGTGCCTTCTTCTGGTGGAAAACTGAAGACGAGGAGTCGGACAATCATTCTCGGGGATGGGACACGGCATGTGGAATTTACGGCAGACGATGTGGGCCCACCACCTGCCATTTCGTTCGCAAATGACCTTCCACGGCTCAACAGAATGTGGGATGACACCTCCGAATATTGGGACGGGCATTCGGTGCTTGTGATCAAAGGTGTCCCCATCCCTATCGTATATTGGAAGGAGGTCTACGCTCGGTCGAAATCTGGAGGATCCTGGAAACAAGGTCATTGGAAGCGAGCCAAGGGAAGCTGGTGTGAATGGAAGGTAAGCAAGCTTATATTAAAGACAAGTTGAGTACATTGTGCTGATTACTGACTACTATCCCCCTAGTCTATCGTGAAGCGATGGCGTCAGAGCTCTGAACAAGAGTTTTGGAAAGAGTTTTCGGATGCCTCTGGCCACAAGTTCTCATATACCTCAATTGTCGACCGTCTCAGCCAACTTCAGAAGGAGGAGGATAGGAAATGGGCAGATCGTGCGAGGGCACACTATGGTGAGGAGTTCAAGAACGTGTTTTTTTATAAAAAAAGTGGTGTGCTCTTCATGAAGACAAAGGATCATGAGATCGCAAAGCAGTTACAACAAGAGCTAGCTAAGCAGAAGCAGAATCTGCTGTCCACAGCCATTGCTGATTTCGCTGACTCGGATATGGACCTTGACTCTGACTGAAGGTACTTAGAATACTTGATTACTTTCCTTTCCTATAAATTCTACGTAGTAATACTATAATATTAATATACTCATCTTTGGAGGTACACATAAACAGGTCAATCTACAAAGTAAGGAAATAGAACCGAGCTAATAAAACTACTATATCTAAGCTGATGATGATGAACTACCTATGCGCAGGGGCAAGACCTGCCGCAATGAGGGCAGAGTACACTCGGGGCTTGTTCAGGGTTTAAAAAATTGTCCCGACTCTCCTCAGGCTCGTCATTCCAAGATATCAAATACTTTACAATGGTCAAACTTGAAAATTCCGTGCTCCACCCACCCCAGTCACAAATACGTCGGAGCTTCCATCGTCGGATTGAGGCAAAGTACTGACACCCACCACGACGGAAGGAATGGGTGCCATAGGGAGAAGGGTCGATGCCGATGTCAACCAGGTTGTTGCGGAACATTTCGAGCAATTGTTCAGATGTCTGTAGTGGTTGTAAACAAGCTCAGTTAAAATCTTTAAAAAAAATTGATATGGGAGTAAACTTACCATTGGTGTATTGTTGGCAACAGGGCGGTCGCCAGTGGCCATCCTCCAAAAGACGTAGCCAGAGGTGATACTAGAGGCAGAGATCCAGTCAGCGAGGGCACGAACGGGACAGAGGTAGGCCTCCTCCTCCAGAAGCATGTGGAGAACAAAAGGCTTGATGTCTTCAACGAGCTTCAGTGGCAGATAAGAGAAGGAGGAGGGAGAGACCGGCAGCTCACCACCAAACTGATGAGTCTTACGAAATGGAAGGCTAAGGATGATTTTTTCGCCAGGCTTGAACTCGATGTGATACATTTGAATCTTCAAGACTTCATCGATGTGGAGCATACATAGGAATGCGATCGTGTAAATGGCCTGGACAGCTCGTCGATGCATTGGACCCCCCCACTGGTGAATATCAGGTCCGTCTTGACGTGTCGAGGTCATGCCTTTGTTGACGTCCCACCTCGCAAGCTGGTGGTTGAAGTCATAAAGCGCCTCCATGATTTCCTGACCAATGTTAGCACCATAGGTAAATAAGGTTGTCCAGTAACACTTACAGGATTTACAGCACGAGTGCTTGTCGTAGTCTCACCTGCTTGAACCTGACATGAGTCATGACAGATATAAGCAAAATATCCTCCTAAATAAAATTGTTGTACTCACCTTGCGACGGCGGAGGCTAACCATGTAAGTTGATACCTTCTCGGATATTGATGGGTTCCCTTCTACACGCACTTCACCATCTGATGAGGTCGTTTGCTTCCATGGCTGGGATCCAATGCCAAGGACATGCCCAAATACATGGGTCATGCTCGCTCGCATTTTCTGAGCATGGGTGTAGGAGCTGCGGGGGGTGGTGGGTGGTTTTCCATCGAGGCTGATCGTGTCACAGCTGTGAAAGGGATGAGGCTAAACTTTGAGTACAAGAAAGAAGAACTTACGAGTCCATAATCCAGGCAGTCATCATTTCATCCGAAGACGGCAGTGGCGTGCATGAAAGGAACTGTTCCTGCTTGGTGATAAGCTTCTTGGCGATGAGAAAGGAGGCACAGGCCTCCAAGAGACTGGAAACCAAGGTTATAGCCACGAATATGCAAGAGTCCGTGAAGGACATGACATACCGGAGATACTCGCGATGAGTGTTGTCCGTCACACCCTTTGCTGCTTGGGCCATCGTCTCCCTCCACTGCACAGGCAGCTGGCCAATGGTGTGTTCCTGATCACTGAGGCTGTCGTCGCCATTGTCGTCCACCTTGGCATGGGCTGGCATGGTTTCTTGCTCTCCCTCTATATCAGCCAACACGTCGGGATGATCTCCGGCTGCCTCAGCAGCTGTGAGCACACCTAGGAGGCCAGAGAACTCTTCGCCTTGGAGGTTATGGGATGAGGAAGACATGGTGATAGCAGTGGCTGGAGATGACGGGGAAGCTTTTATGCTAAAAAATTCCTGTCAGCTACCGAGCGCATACCAGAAGAATATGTAAGACTTACCTAGAAATGGTGCTATGCAATTTACACACCGTAAACTAGCATAGTGGGAGGCACAGGGCAGTCGCTTCGGGGCACCAGTACCAAAGGAGGGACAGGTAGTGGTGGTGGTGGTGGAATTGCCAAGAAAGAAAGGCCAAGTTGCCGCACATGTTTACGAGATGAGACGTAAGGGCATGGGATGGGTACGGTCTGTGAGTGCAGCTTTGGAGCGCCAGTATTGAAGGAGGGGTGGTGGGGGTGGGATGAGAAAGAAAGGGCGAGGTGCCACATGTGTTTATGAGACGAGACGTAAGGGTCTGGGATGGGGGCTGGTCCGCGAGAACGGTTGATGATCTTGGACGACTGTTGCTGATAAAGGAGGACCGTCCCTTATCACAGAAAAGACTGTTTATTATCAGCAAAAAAATGGTCAGGTCGTGAAAGAAATCACCTTGCGACTGTCAGTTTGCAACCTCGCTCTGGCTTCGCAGTTTGATGGCATACCCTGTATCCAAAGGCATGGGACCGTCCTCAGTCCAGATCTGCACGCGGATGGGTTACGTGCTTACCTGGCTCATTTAATAATGAATTTGTTCATACCACAACCTGTGGTGTGTAGACGTAAAACTCGCCCGAATACGAGATAATTGTTCCCTGTCAAAAAAGAACAATAAAATGAGGGAGATTAAGCAAGAGCCTTCATCAACTGAATAAAATAAGAAACAGACCGATTTTCTACCCACCATCTTTGTTCCTTCCCCTTCCTCTCAGTCTTTGTCTATCTCTCCCCCAAGTTCAAACGTTGAACAACCCATGCCTGTGCTGTTCGGCTGTGGTGTCCTACCTCAGGTCATCCGTGATCCAATCAATCAGGGCAAGCGGGACTCACCAGGATGTTACTTGTGCATCGGCACAAGCTCTTCCACTACTAAAGAAGGAAGCCAAGCAATATCGAGGCTGGCGCTGCCTGGGTGAGTTTGTTCAATTCAGATTTTCGTCTAGTTGAAGTCCACGAGGGGCTGGGCATGTGAGGGGCTGGGAATGCTGAACAGATTGCGTGCCAGCACCCATCTTTCTGATAACGCAGCGTTTGATACTAGCGGCGGTTGGCGTTGTTCGGATCTGAGTCCTGGGTGGCTCGTATAGGTAGGTGCTGGCTTGTGGGTTGCTTGCAGGGTCCTGCAGGCGGTTTGGCAGATGGGAAGGGTGCAGGGTGTCGACGGACCCCCGAGTTGGGCCCGCGAAGAGAGCGAGGAAGAGCAGGTGGCATCCCGGCTGGCTCACTTTGTGCTCGTCACATGCTCAGCCTCCCCTTTTTGGGACTGTCGGTTTGGCGGTTCGCAGCTTTACTTCTACTGTACTATTTGCCGTGTCTGCCACGTCAGACTCCCAAATTGAAGATGAGTTGTGATGACGTCTTGAATCGGTGTTCCAAGCAACTCACCAGACACTTTGAGCACGTAGATTCGACTTATTATTTCCCATCGTCGTGGGCTTGTGGTGGATGATACGTTTGCTTTGATGTCCAAGAATTTCAGGGATATTGAACCGTTAGCGAGACATGTTTCGGGGAAGTTGCAGATGCAGACTCTGAGGAGAGGTCCTTTGGTTTTGTCAAAAGGGTCGATTGCTGGTGCTGGTGCTGATACTAATATCGCCGACTAAGCATCCATTTCTGGTTCAGCTATGTTAATTTACTAACTCATTTGTCTTCCAGAATGTTGGGTTTCTACAACGACACAATCTACGATCTCACCGACTATGTCTGGCCTCTTGGTCTCACTCAAAACTCACCCACATTCGTATTTCTGAACACTGACTTGGTGGATGTATTCAAACAGAGATCTGGTCAAGATGTAACGCCACGTTTGAATAAGGTGCTTCAAGCTATGAATACGACTTCGAGAGCACAGAATTTGGCCTTTTTGAATACTGTGTTTTTGTTGGGAAAGGTGGATTTCAGGAAGACGGCTAGATGTCAAGTGCAGAGTTGGTTCTTCATCATCTTTTCGAAATCGCGTATGGCTTCTATGGAGAGGATTCATGCTCGTCGGTTGAATGGTCGTCTATCTCCTTTCGTGCGTCTCTTATTCACCCTAACCCTCGTTGAAGTACTACGTCTAACTAATCTATCAGATATCCAGTGTACAGTTTCTTCCTCCCGATATATTCTTTTTGGCGTATGGATGAATTTGGTTGGGGCAACACTCGTTTGGTCCTCAGAGGATCAGAAGGGTTATTGGCAATGAAAGGTTTGATGACTCCTTGATTCCTCTCAAAAAATTCAGTGGTACGTCAGAAATGTCAATCACCATTGTTTCGTTCTATCACACTCATCTATAGAATATGAGGCTGAGGCTTGGGAAAGCGGTACTCGTCACTCTGATGATACCAGATATGATGGTAAGTCTCGGTCACGCCCTCTGATACGACAGATCTCGAGATGGATCGCCTCATCCCTATAACCAAGCTTCTCATTCGGGCGATTATTATTGCGCTAACCTCACGTATAACAACTCAGATTCCAGTCTGCGGTCTTGGCGGCCAGTCAGCTTTCGCACAATAACCTTTCGCATATTGGGCTATATTGGGGCCCAACCGCATCGTACGGCGGTCCTGACTTGGCAACTGGTTCTGATTATCGACATATGCCCATGGCGATAATACCACAGATGGGATATCAGAATACTGGGCGCATGTATGGTATGATCCCTCCGAATGCCGTTCCCCGAAATACGGTTATGTCTGGTATGAATATGTTTGGAAGTGGTGGGAGTATGAATGGTTCACCAAGTCTCCGTCTCTACCATCTTTGGTAGGAAAACCTAGGAGAACTTGTGAGGCAATTATGGTCCAATTCTCAAAGGCGGATCTTGTTTCTCACAGAGACTTTTTGGACCAATCAATTTCTATCCGAATCCTGGACATTCTTTCACACACCCCTTTTTGGCATGTGAACATGTGTAAAGACGTTCCTCTTTCCTTTTGTTTAATTTTACAGTAAGTGGTATATTCTGGAAATTGCTTTGCGCAAATAGAGTTGCTGGACTTCATTTTTCGTGATTATTTTTTATGCAAGCCAGGATGGACTTGTCCAGATTGTAGGCTTAAGGACGAAAAAAACATAGCCTGAGGGCCATTGCCTTGCATGGCATCTACGAGTCCTTTTCTCCTCTCAAATCTAAACACTGACATAGATTGCAGCAACTGCTTGCTTTCCCCTACAGTATGTCATATTTGGAGGATTGGGATTAATTGAGCCAATGTAAAATAAATTTCTTCCAATTTCAATTCCATCATAAAACCAAATCTGTCCATCAGATAAAATAATCTGTGATGTAAAGTGATGTTGTCCATAATATACAACCCCTGCAAGTCTCATTCTGTGATGCTGATTGTGAGTTTTAACATTGATCAAGAAATTGATATGCAATACTTGGTTTGAAAATTCAAATACAATTAATGAAGGCAGGTCAGTGAAACTGTATTTAATGAAAACATTCTCATGACAGGTAGCACATACATGCCTCGTTTCTTCCTCTCCCCTTAAATAGGGATGCCGAAGTTCAGTTCTGAACCAGTCCAGAGAACCAGAACCAGCTGAACCAAACCACGGTTCTGGTTTGGTTCTGGTTCTGGTTCTGGATTGGCCAGAAACCTGAGAACCAGTTCTGAACCGGTTCTGAACCACTTTATCCCAAGGCAAATACTTAAGTAAGATATCTACTTATTTGCATGTTAAATGACACATTGTACCTGTATCTATAATGAAAATATTTATCCAAGTCACCAACACTATATATTTCCAATCAGAAGTACATCATTCTTTGGTCTGGCATAGTACATAATCAATAACATGTCTCATTTACTTTATAACTTCAGGTTTACCATGTTATTAATATACTCATATTGCAAGAATCCAATTTATAGTTGTCACCTAGCAGAGGATCCAAAGAGGAAAGGATAAGGATCCCTGCTAAAGTGAGGGGGGATTTAAGGAGATAATGGAGTTATGGAAATAAATAATCAAATAGTGTCATGTGAAAATAATAAAATGATAAGTGGTACAATACCAGAATAAATGAAAAATGACAAGTTTGTATTTCATTATTAATATTATTAGTTTTACCTTTCACTGATTTATCTGGAATAAGAGGTAACCAATTTAGACCTTTTATAAAAAATAATTTAGAGTTTGGGCTGAACTGGTCATGTTCAGGTACTCAGGTGAAAGTTGGGGCCAAATGAAAATGAAGAGTAGAAATGAGAGGGGAACTAAGTTTGTTGGTGAGGTGGAATTTACAGTTTTGGAATTAGGTTTGGGTTTGGGTGTGAAGCTCATTGGGTCTGGGTGTTCATGTGAAAGACTGAAAGTCAGGAGTTGGACTGATTGGATGGAAAACTGAGTGTTCCCTAACAATAGTATTTTTTCTTTTCATGTTTGCTATTAGTGATGTCATGGTTATAACACCAATACTACAAACTTCTGGCCTCAACTTTTAAGATATATTTATAAATAAGGTGTAATTTTAGAAAATAAAATTTAAAATGAGAATTTCTTGTCTAATTGGTGATATCCTAACAAAAGTCTATTTTTAACTGGTTCTTATGGTTCAAACTGGTTCTGGTTCTGGTTTTCCTAAGTGGTTCTGGTTCTGGTTCTGAGAAAATGGGTCCCGAACTGAACTGAACTGAACTTTGGCATCCCTACCCTTAAAGCCCATTCATTTGTTGATTCATAATAACCTGCACCATATGACAAAACTAATGAATAATAATCATGTATTCAATGTACATGATTATTGCTGCATGTATATACAACTGATTGGACTTGATATGCTGTTTCAAAAAGAGCCTCACAAATACTTTCAATACTGGTTAAATTTCTAAATGCCATGGTTTAAGGGAAAAATGAATGAAGGGTTTGCCAAACCTCATCTCAAATTATTTCTAATGTCTTCATATTATTATCTACATCATTAAATCCATCTGAAAGCATTCTGATAAATGGATTGTCCATCTTTTGGAAGTCATAATTCTATAAATTAATGTTATTGCACCAAATTGAGAACATAACAGGAAAGATTGAGTCATATGCACAACTATTATTACTCCATATCATACCCTGTGGAATTAAATAGTGATTAATGTTGTCTATCAATGTCTGAAGTAAGCAAGGTTTTTTACTTACTGGTTCCAATTTTTTTACAGTACCCTTAGACATTTTAGGCTTGTTACAAATATTATCATCTACCTTGCGCTTTTTTTTATTCTCAGTATTAAAGGAACCTAGAATTTGTTTGATGTCAATAATTTCAGATTCCAACAAAGGATCATGCTTTGACCATTGAATTGCTGAATGAACAATATTTGGAACATACTGCTGGCCTTTCCATTCACGGAATGCTTGAATCAAAGTGTTATGGATATCTCCATATATCTTGACAGATAACTTTCCCTCATACCTGAATTTTGTAATTTCATCTAAGATTTCCAGCTCTCTAAATTCTTGATGCAAAGCCCCAGAGCATCTACCAGTAATCTTTCGAGGGTAAAATCCTTGGAGAATTAATGTCCCCTCTGCAGAGGCACTGCATGACAATGCTGTGTAATAAGATTGGTGTGTTTGTACTTAGGTTATTTAGATCACACACATTATCTGAATGTGTCTTTCCTTGGGATCCAAAATCTGTCATTGCAAAATTTATCAGAATTTCAATCTGTGTATGACTAATGAAAATTCTATCATCATTTTGAAGACTAGTGTTAGGGGACACCCAATTTCAAGCCTAACTCCCGACTCCCAATCGGGCCTGAACCCAATCTCAGTCCCAAACCCACTCCTGACTCAACTCCCGAATACATATATTCCACCTCATTGATGAACCTCATTCCCCACCTGAACCTAATTGGCCCCGACTCCTCCAACTCCCGATCGGGCCTGACCCAAACCAAACTTAGTATATTATTTTATTGTTTTATTATTTTTCATATGACACCACTTGTATTATTTATTCTTGTATCATTTATTTATTTATTTTCATATGTCCATTATGTCCATATCTGTACTTAAATAGCTCCTCACCTTAGCAGGGATCCCTATCTTTTCCTTTTAGGATCCCCTGCTAGGTTAGTTATAGTCACATTTATAATATATTAATTTAGGATCCCCTGCTAGCTTGACTAAGTTGGCATTGCAGTTGCCCTAACAACTAGCCTGGATATTATTTGTGGTTGGATAAATTGGTACTACATTTTCAGGAAGACCCTCAAATTGAACCTCTGATGGAGGATTTTTTAATTTGATAAATAGAGTGTCAAGAATTACCTGATTCTGTTTTCCAAATTTAGATTGCCAACCATAGACATAACCATCTTGACCACGTGTCATGCAAAGTTCTGTTGCAAAGTTGTACTGGATCATTAGGCAGTCCAATGCAGAGAGTTAAATTTCCTGCAATATTTTACTTGTACTTGAAGGAGGTTGTGACCATAGTGATGTTTGAATTTCATCAGTGATTTCCTTTAATATTCATGACAGCCATTGGCTGTTTCCTCCTTCTCCTGCTTTTCGACACTTTCTTACTTGTTGCACATGCCCCACTTGGAACTCAGGCCTGTACTTTTGACATTAAAAAATTCCATTGAACATGTCCTGTCCTTCCGGCCCACAAGCCATGGCTTGTTGTTTAAGGTCTTGCTCATGAATTCTACATCGATCACAATCATCCTTTTGGAGCAGCATCAGCTAGCAGCAATTTAGGCATGATAGGTAATGCTATTGTCGACATATGGCAGGCAGAAGACATAAAGCCAATGCTCAAATACAAAGATGATCTCAAGGTCTTCCAATTTCCGATACAGGGTGGCACATTCTATCAAGATGGGTTCGCTTATGCTTATGATCACGCAGAGGCCTTGCAACGAATTGCTCCTCTCCAAGTGCCTTGGCGTGAGGATAAGGGTGATTCTGAATTTGTCTTTGTCACCAACTTCATCGGTTACCTACCCAACAAGCAAGCCAGCTTACTGGAAGAAAAGTGCTTGAAATTCTATAATCATGTTCGCATATTCCTTGACTGCTTCAAAGATCATCCCTGCTCATTGCTCAACATCGAGAAGATTCATGGCTCTTTATGCCATGTTGCTTTCATATATACTCAGGACTGCTCCCACCTACCTTCCCTTTCCAATTTTGCAGCTTCTTTCAGTGACAACAAATTTTCATGGTGCTACCCACCACACTCCATGCTATCAGATCTTAAGTGGTGGCTCCACACACTCAACACACCTGGTTTCTATTGCGAGCTTCATCCTTGTGGTCCTGCCCAGAACCTGGGTCTTTTCGTTGATGCCTCGACTTTCTGGGGTATTGGAATTATCATTGCAGGCCATTGGCTAGCTCTGAGGTTGCGTGACAATTGGAAGATTTCTGGTCAGGAAATATGCTGGCTAGAGACTATTGCGCTGGAAATTCTCATGTATATCCTTGAAGCTATGGGGACTAGCGATGTCACCCTCATTCATTCTGATAACCAAGGGACAATTGGTTCTCTTGACATGGGCTGCAGTCGAAATTTTCACATCAACCTGTCCATTTGTTGCATGTACGTTGTACTTGCCACCCAATTCATAATGCCAGATCTTGTATATATTGCTTCCAAAAACAATCCAGCAGACCCCCTCTTGTGTGGAGAATTGGGTTCTGTTGAGACACATATCACTACCTTGTTCAGCTTGCCTGATGAGCTCCAGCACATCTTTGTTGATGTCTGAAGGCACCACCTGCCTTTCTCGGTGGGCAAGTTCACCATTGAGGGGGTTGGGAAGGGGACGGGGCATCTTGACTCAATTTGCTCTGTCCCACCATGCCTCTTCAACTCCCAAATAGTTCCCATTCTTGGATCTCAATTTGCTACTCTCAATCCTTGTTTTCCCATAAATTCTTTCTCCACCTCATTTTATTCCAACTCGCATATGCATAGTCTCTTTCATCCATCTCGCACTTCTGATGACACTTGTATTGCTACTGTACCTGATAAGACTGCTCTTTCCATTCCTTCTCCATCACCCATAGAGTCTCCTTTTCCAAATCCTTTTCTCATAACAGAAGGTGTTCTTTCCCAGCCAGCTCCCGTGATCCCACCCATTTCCAGACCTCATACATCATCACTCCCTTGCCTCATAGAGAGGACTCCCATACTTTCTCAAAAACCTCACAAACCCCTGGCAGACCAGATCTTGACATCAAGCCTGTTTCGGCCCTGCATTTCAGCAGTTGACCATATTTTCTCATGACATACTCCTTCTGGGCTCTCACATGACACACATAGCTAAGTTACATTGTAGTGAATCATACGGTGCAATGAAGGCATACACTGTACCATATGGTTCGGCTTTGCTGGCCTCAAGCGAACATTACCTAAATAGGGACTGCTACAATGTAGTGTATACTACCGGCCTAGCGAATTCACCAGGCCCGCTACCCATCAGACGCGGCCCAGACTATAGCCGGCCTCAACGACCACTCGGGCCTCTTCCTTAGGCCTTGTCATTGACGGCAGCATCGGCCACAAGTTCGGCACCCGGTCTGATAGGTTACAGACTAAGATAACACCGGCTACGACGGCAGTTACTGTTCCGGATTCCTTCTCCGGGCTCACCAGCAACTCCGGCCGATATCAGACCCGGCGCAGGCTACCCAAGGTTACAGGCTAAGGC
>MU130126.1:15990-32617 GCA_015039465.1 Phlegmacium glaucopus | reverse complement strand
GTTACCCAAGGTTACAGACTAAGGTAACACCGGCTACGACGGCAGTTACTGTTCCGGATTCCTTCTCCGGACTCACCAGCAACTCCGGCCGATATCAGACCCGGCGCAGACTACCCATCGCCCGGACCACTTAAGCGATCCGGCCATCATATGTGATGTAACATCGTCAGGGATAAATCCATTACAAGCGAACTCCGGTCGTTTCGGCTTGGTATACCATGTCACATACGGAAGTAACGTGGCATACTAAGTGATGTTACATTGAATCGATACACACAGTACACTCTCGGGTCTTCCTCATACAGTACTCTTTTATACCAGTTGACGACTTTACGTCCCGGCTTTGTCCGAACTACAGTTCTAGACCAGACGGTCCCCAAACACTCCAAAAACTCTTTCATACCCTCAGGAGAGATACTCCGTTCCCTCACTACTACATACTCCAGACCTTTACCCACCCTAGTGCCCTCGACCGACCCTTTCTTGTGGAAGACAATACTCTTTTCCTAAACCTTTTCCTCTGAGATACCCACTACCTCTTCCTTACCTTTCTCGTCAGAATAGTCCATGTCATCGTTATGTTCACAGTAGTCTTCACGCTCTACCTACTTTCTCTGATACGTATACGCTCAACCTTATTTTACTCCACCTCTTTCTTAAATACCCTTTTGTTCCTAACTCTCATCGTTTAACTCTAGGTTCTTACCCTTGATAAACCCTCAACTTCTCCGTACCACCCTGTCTCGTTTAACTCAGTTCTACGGGGCAGGGGAAGGGTTGGGGGAGTTACCACTTGAACGGGTGGCTCTTTCCGTCCACCACGGAAGTCTGTAGTTGTTTCTACACGACCTCAAGTAGTCCGTTCGACTTGTTCCATCACTATACACAGAGTTGTCTTGGGTTAAGAGGTGTGTTCTCCCCCAGACGACCTAACAAAAACCTTCGTTATATATGTTCTAGACCGTAATACTTAACCCACCGTTCATGTTGCATGTACGTTGTTTACCTGTCCAACTACACTTTTAAAACTGACGTCGGGTACAGTTCTCTTGGTTAACAGGGAACCAATAGTCTTACTTACTCCCACTGTAGCGATCAGGGGTATCGAAGTTCCTATATATACTCTTAAAGGTCGCGTTATCAGAGATCGGTCGTATAAAGGACTGGTCTTTAGAAGGTTAACAGTGCGTTGGAGTCTCGATCGGTTACCGGACGTTGTTATTAGACGCGGCCCAGACTATAGCCGGCCTCAACGACCACTCGGGCCTCTTCCTTAGGCCTTGTCATTGACGGCAGCATCGGCCACAATAGAATCAGACATTGGATAGTCTGGCCCACGGCTTGATTGCCACTCGGCATTTGCCGAGTATTAGCAGTGTGTCGGCAATATAGAGGTCTGCTTCGGACTTACAGCAACGGACCTGAGCAGGGGCGGGGGCATGGCCGTTGCCCCCAATCAAATTTGAATCCGCATACATAGGATTGATGCTGGGCAATTTCAAGAGCGCACATACATTCCCGTCCTTTCTCGGCCCTGTTTTGGACCTGTTATGGGCTGATAAACGAATCCAGGTGAGAACACATAGTATCAGTGATAGGACTGAAAACTGAATACCTATGGATTATTCATTTTTCATAATATTATTCTTCAATTGAATCAAAAAGATCAATAACCCAACCATGAATTAATCTACAAATTGATAGTGTAAGGGTCAAAAGTGTTGACTACACTTGTTGATTAAACTGGAAATTGCAAAGCCTTGAATGTTAAATCAGCAGATAACTATGATCTAAATTGATCTATTTATCATACTGTAAAATAACACTACAAAAAGTTCAGACTATAACCATACAAAAATCCATAAATGGTCAAATGAACAACTTGCAATCTAAAGTAACTATCAAGTCTACAACTGTGAAGGAATTTGTCATACAAGTCCTAGGAAGATATCAGTAAACATCAATAAAGTTCCTGAAACAGTGAAACACTTTGTGACATTTTTGTGACATCATGTAACATTTTGTCACATTTTTGTGACATTTGTGACAAATATGACATCATGAGACATATGACATCACAAAACAATGCTCAGTCATCTAGAAACAAGGCATGACATCAAAAACAAGGCATGATATCATAAAATAGCATCAGTAATCATAAAACATAGACCTAACACCACAGACTCTTACCTAATTTTGTTTCTCATTTATGTATATAAGTAACTAGAAAGCACCAGTAACACCAGTGAATTTGCACTCATTCTTTCTTTCCCAAGTTTCACAAACAGTGAATTGGCACAAGTTAGAAAGAACTTACAAGTGGACTTGTCCTACTTCACTCAGTTCAAAGAATATTAAATCCTAAAGGGACTTGTCTTTGGAGTTGGAATATTAAAGCCTTTGTCAGAGTCTGAGGAGAAATCCTTGTACTATAAAGCTGTTTCATAGTCTGCCTGTGGGACTTTCAATCATTTGTTTTTGGAACTATTCATAGAATATTAAATCCTAAAGGGACTTGTCTATGTTCATCCAAATTGGGTTATCATACAAACAAAGAATATTGAACCCCAAAAAGGGAATAATCTTTGTCTATCAAATCACAATCTCATATAGTCTGAGAAATTGGACTTTAAACACTGGTCAAATTAGGAAAGAAGAGAGAAAAGAGAAAAGACAAGTTGTGAAAGATAGTCTAAAAAGGATTGGACTTTAAACCTGTATTTGGAAGTTTTATTCAAGAGTATACTGGTTATACTTTCAAGGAAACCCCAACTTGCTTAATACAGAAATTTGTTATTGGTTGCTAGTTGTTGGATTTGTTTTGAACATTTCCTTAAAACAGTAATTTTAGAACTACAAATTTAAAAACCATATCATCGGCATCGGCTTACTAGGTGTCTTGGCATCATCCTAGCCCATACTATGTAGTTTTCTACTATGTAGTGTTCGGCTGATGAAAGTGATCACTGGAGATCCCAAAATAACTCATAATTGGACACAGAAAACATACTACATTAAAAGTACTCTGCAACATCAGAATCCAATGCCTCCGGATCATCATGATTGGGCAACCAGGTTTCATCTATGTAAGTAAAATCATTTGCTCCATAGATACGGGGAACAAGGGTTATCTGGCTGTGCTGGACTGTAAGTAATTGAGTGGTGCCAGAGGAAGCAGCTGAGGGACGACGACCAGCAGAATAATGATCCTCATCATCACTAGGCCAAGTGTTGGCCGCGTCAATGGCTGTGATGTCCTGGGCGCCATGGCCACTCTCAATTGAAGCATCAGCCTCCTGTTTGGCATTGGCATTGGCATTGGCATTGGCATCGGGTTCAGAATCGGCATCGGCATCAGCCTCAGAATTGGCAAGCCAAGCATCAGCTGCCTCACTGGCGGTTGTGTGATCTTGGTGATATTCTTCATCAATATCAGAGTGACCCAGCCATGCTGAAGCACCATCATCATCTGTAGGCCATTCCTCGGCAGCCTGCAATGCTGTGATGAAATGATTGACCTGAGGATGGTCAGACATGTTATCACTATCATTGTCACTGGAATTCTCATTGAGCCAAGCATCGCCGGCCTCTGAAGCTGTGGTAAAGGGACCCGTTGTTGCCTGAAAAATTGGCTCAGAATGAGAAGCTGACTCGGCATCTGAATGAGGCGGGGCGGGTGTGCCTTTGGTCTTGGCATTGAAAATCGGCTCAGAAAGAGATGCCGAATCGGCATCTGAATGAGGTGGGGGGTCGGGCATGCCTTCGGTCTCGGCATTTGTCACGGATGCCATGAGATTCCTAGGATTGTGCCGCATCTGGGCATTACTTGAGGCACTTCCGTTACTTGATTCATCACTGACAATGTTATCACTATCATTGTCACTGGAATTCTCGTTGAGCCAAGCACCGCCGGCCTCTAAAGCTGTGGTAAAGGGACCCGTTGTTGCCTGAAAAATCGGCTCAGAATGAGATGCTGACTCAGCATCTGAATGAGGTGGGGGGTCAGGCATGCTTTTGGTCTCAGCATTGACAATTGGCTCAGAATGAGATGCCGACTCGGCATCTGAATGAGGCCGGGGGTCGGGCGTACCTTCGGTCTCGGCATTTGTCACGTTCCTAGGATTGTGCCACATCTGGGCATTACTTGAGATACTTCCATTACTCAATTCATCACTGACAAGCCAGGCGTTTGCTGCTTCCATTGCGGCGTCAGGGAAAGCAATGGATGCCAATGTAATGGGAGCGTGCCCCGCACCAGCATTGGGGTTCCTCTCGGATTCTGAGTCGGCATGGGATTCATCACTGACAGGCCAGATGTCTGCTGTGACGGAAGCAGGATCAGGTACGCCAGAAGGGATGGATCTGTTGCCAAGGGCCTCGCTAACGGCATTTGAATCCCTGTCCTCGGCATGCGCACTGTACTCACTCTCGTCACCTGAATGATCAGGCCATGCATCTGCCGCCATCAGGGCCACATCAGGGACTACAGGGGGGGAGTCGGCTTTGGTTTCGGGATTGATCTCGGGTGTCGATTGGGACCCATCCCCCGAGTCAGCACCTGTGTCGCTTGACTCCTCGTTGCCGAGCCAGGCATTTGCAGCTGCCATTACCGGGTCAGAGCCAACCAAAGATCTAGTGGGACGTGACTCTAGAGTTGCTGGGACACCCGCTTGCGGCAAGTTGGGGATAGACATTATGTCGGAAGCCAAGGATGTGAAGAGTGCCGACCTGGAGTGTGGGGCTGATACTGTGGCTGTGTGATCACCATCTTGATGCCCAGGAGGGAGGGATACCACATAACCCGAATGATTCCTCTGCCTAGCAATGGCGTTCTGCTGGATCCTTTTGAGATCGGCTTTGGTAAGATCAGTCCCCCATGTCCACTTGTAGGACCCCACGGGAAGGGACCTCAGTCTCTCTAGTTCAGTACTTGCTGTATTGGCCACTAGGTGCGAGTTCGATGTGAGTGTCGGTACTGCAGCTGGACTGGATGTCATTTCTTTTAACAAAACGGACTCATGAAGAAGATGGAATCCTGCTGCCCGGCGAATGGAAACATTGGATTTGGTTGATGTCGACACCTCCATAGAATTGGCAAATTGGTGGATACCATGTAACTCCGCTAACAGATCAGAGGCCAAGGTTTGCAGGGCTCGGCATCGGCCACAAGGGATATTGGTTGTTGGGATGTTGGACAAAACTGCATCGGATGTCGGACTATCGGACATAGGATGGATCACTCTCGGCCTCTCGGTCAGGAGTGGGCTTTTATGCGGCGTTGCCACGGGTCCCTGTGGTGCTCTTGATTGTTGGTCACGGTGCTTTTTCAGACAGATCTCCAGCGTCTTGGCAGAGAGCACCTGGTCGGCCAGAGGCTCCTTTTTTGAACGCCACCAGGGAAAGGCGTAGACCTCAACTAAGCTCCCATAATCCCCAGGATCTGTGCCGACGTCCAACATGGCCAAAACATCAGGATAAAATGGCAACGGTAGGTCATCATCGGTCACATGGGCAAGGGTATCTGCCAAAGAACGCATTATGATTGGGACGTCAATGACCTGTCCAACGGCACTGGCAATACCAACGTAGGATAGCACAAACATCTGCGATGAGATAAGAAAAAATCTGTCATAATACGGAAGAGAATACATGCCAGTTCTGATTGGAGATACTTGTCCATCCATTTTTGTGATTCACCATCAGCTTCGCTGATCATCAGCAAAGCCTGACGAAATTGGGACTCTCCATAGTAAATTACTTCCTGAGTCTTGATGTGGCTTCCTTGATGTGAACCCGATTTCAATGCAAAGGGGTTAAAAGTGTTGAAAATGCTTTTCGACATGCTATCAGTTCAGGAGAGAGATGGCCTTGACGTGGGAAAATTGATGGAATATTATGTAATTACAAGAGTGCTGAAATATACCGGCCATTTCTTTGCCGAAAGGCAGCATCGGCCACTAATGCTAATCTGTGCCAAATTGTGTGTTGACGCGCAACATAGGCACGAGCCCCCCCACTGATGTTGGTTTTCTCGGAGGCCAGGTCCCACTGCATGTGTTGAAGAAAGTAAGACACAGTCCATTGCATTTCATAGGTAACAATGATGAGTTCTTCCTGCCATCTTTGCTTCTGCGCACGAGCATGCAACCAGTGGACCCTCCTGACTGATACAAAGTCAAAAAGTAACATATCTCAGTTTGGCATTTACGTACATTCTAGTAAAATTCCTGGATCTGTGCTCTCTTCGGCATCGGCAGTCATATTGCCGAGAAGGTGACTGGACCCCCAGATCCATGAGAGGTGTAAAGTCATTGAACCAGGGATATTTGGATCTAGGATTATTGTACTGGCCTGGACATCATCCTTTGTCAGGATGCGGAATATTTGTAATTGTTCACTGTCACATCCTAGGGCGACCAAACGAGACCGGAACCTTTTGTAGATGCGGCAGTGGAGGGCTATTTTTATGTCCAAGGCCTGGACAACTTTTCGGGCCTTGGTCCGAACCCCCTTCCTGGGAGCGGGTCGAATTACATGTGAGAAATGAAATGATTTCTTGGCAATCAAGTCCCAAAGTCGATTGAGATGAGTAGTCGCCTGGATTTTCCTGAGAGTCAGTTTGACATTGTTGAATTGACCTTCACGATATCCATTCGATGGTAACCACAGAATTTGTCTTTCCACCGGAATTGGTGAAATATCAACATTTGAGACTGTGAATGCCGATGCCGATGCCACCGTTGCTGCCGACGTGGCAGCGGCTCCCGATGTTGAGAGTTCCTGGAATTCATCTATTAGGATGTCAAATTCTACCTCATTTTCCTCTCCAGGATTCATGGGAACAATGTGTTCTGATGTTCCTGCGGCTTCCTGCAGCTGTGTCAACTGGATTAGGAGCTGTCCAAGCTTTTCCCGTTCTTGTTCAACTAATTGGCGGTCACCATCGGTTGGGTCAATGCTGAGATGGCGAACGCGGTCCTGGATATCAATTCTGTTGGGATTGAGTGGGGTTGTTCACAAAAAAGTCTGGTGCTCACTGCTTCTCCTCCACCATCAACGCAAATTAAATCCAGTCATGCACAGCCGATGTCGGCGTATTCCATACTGATGCCGTGGCAGTCTCGACCAACAACTGATCTGGCACTCGGGCGCGATAAATGTCCATAACCTTAATATCTGCCTGCCTCATTGCCTCTGCAGCCAAGATTGCCTCCTCCCATACCTGTACTGACTGTTCAGGCACTGTGGCCATGAGCTCAATATAGTATTTCTCGGTTTGGGAAATCATTGCCGAGGCTTGCAAATATCTGGCAATTAGGGCATCTGGCATTCCGAGTGCCTTCTTATGGTTCAAATAACTGGCGTGGTCATCCAACATCTCAGCTCGATGTGGCAAGGTTGCTGTTCGGACGGTAGGGGAAATGGAATTGAGATTTGACCATAGTGACTCCAAAATTTCCCCAATGACAATGCCAATACCAGGGATGAATGAAGGAGCGAATCAGAAAAAACATTCATCTTTGTGACAGTGGACATGGAACAGGCCGATCGCATGATCTACTCGAAGGCCGATTGGCAAGGCGTGATCGATCCGTTTATGTAGATGCACTGAGTATTGACAAGCAATGTCATACATGAGAATGACACCCTGTGCCAGGTCTACCTGAGTCGTCTTTAATGCCTGCAAAAAGGCAAAATCAACATTTTTTTGTTGTTCGCCTTTGAACAAGTCCACTAAGGCATTCGGCGCATAGCAGCCATGACGAGCACAAGCAATACCGACAATGCCAGTGATGTCACACGCCTTTGATCCCCGTAATGCATTTGTGATCGCTCTGAATGTACTTTTGCAGGGTGCTTTCTAGGATTCACCAAGTGAGGTCGGCATCGGCATCGGTGTGAGCAAATGTGCATCTTACTGTCAATTTTTCATGGGCCGTTTTGAGGAAGTCAAAATATTCCTGGCGATTCAGCATCATTCCTGAGCCATCACACAGCCATACATCACCATCAGGATTGGTCTGCCAAATATGATTGGCTTTGAAGTTCCCATCGGCAACAAAACTTCGCTGGTACACAAATCTATTATGGAGACCCAAAGATTATGCCGACCCATGCCGAAAAAAAGAAAAGACTTGCCAGTTGACATCATCCTTCCAGTTCGAGGGCAGATTGATGCCTGGTTGAGGACAAGCAGGACAGAAATTAGAGGTCTTACCCGGGGGAGGATTCAATGGGTCCTGTTGATTGTGGCCATATCCTGCCCATTTGAGGTTTTTCATCCAATGCCACAGACGTGACATGCGTCGAAATTCATGGTAAAGATTGAGTACTTTGCTTGGCGCCATCGGCAGTGTCAGACGACGAATAAGCTGATAAAATTGGTATGCTGATGCTTTGAGTTCCAGATTACAAAGCCAAAAGTAGTCAAGGACCTGGGCCAAGAACAGTGTCCGAATACGGATGAAGCTAGCTGGGACTAAACGACTAGCAATCAAGTCGACAGGAAGGAAGTGTTGACCTTGGCAATGACAGGCTACCATTGCCAAGTAATGGATACCGTTTGTATGAACAATGCGAACATGTGTGTTGTTCAAAGCATCGGCCTCCGGCACATCCTTTGGATAATCGGCACCGGCATTGGGACCTGACCAAGTCGGCAAATAATCTGGCAGGCCAGCCATATCATTGTCTGTATCCTCTCCAACCTCATTGTCATCGCTGTCCATTTGTTCATGATCATCAATCCCATCCAATACCTCCGGCTGTCCTCCCTCCCTTCTCTTGAGGCTTTCCAGGTAACCAAGGAATGTATCGTCACTGGAATCATCATGATGGTCTATGTTCATCTCACTATCTTCTGCATTGGAATCCGACATTGGAATATCGTCAGGTGAATAGGCTACGGATGGTGCTGTGTCCTGGGCCGATGCTGATGCTGATGCCGACCCCATCTGTCCAAGCGCCTGTTCTACTTTATCGTGCTGGATCTGAAATGTCTCCAGGTAATCCCTTTGAAAGGCAAGGTTATCACATATCCCGGTTCCTGTATGATGGTGTACCATAATATATGTGCCGACTTCCCAGAGTGCTGCCCGACGGAAATGAGTGCCTGTCCAACGTTCAATCCGATGCAAAGGGCTGTCTTGGTGGCTGTGGCGCATACACTGCCGACAGACGGGTCGGGCCAAGGTGCAATCTGTACATCTCCAAACTGCCCAGTTATTCATTTCACAGCGGGAACACTTGCGTTGGTCAATCGGCCATGCCTCTCGGGAGAGATGAGCTTGCAGCAGATCCTCAATGCGGTCCACAAATTCGACAACATAATCTCTTTGTCTCTAGCGTGTATTGAACCCTCAGTATGCTATATGCCTGCAGAACTCTCAATCACACCTTGTTGTGTTTCGGCGGAATGAAAGACTCCTCTGGAGGTTCTTCACAACGGGGCTCAAATATGAAGGAAGTTGGAGTCTGTGGTACCTCTGTCGATATACTGGGTTCCTTCGGCACAGGCCTCATAGGGACCTTTATCCGCTTTGTTACTGGCCCACCCCTTGTCACTACCTCATATGTAACCGAATCTACCGCATCATCGTCATCCTCACATAAAGATGATTTGTTTTTGGAGCGCTTGTTTCTTTTCACCGTTGACTGGTGGGAAGTCATGGCGAAGGGATATGGTAAGGGGAAGTAACATGATGCCCAAAACAAAGGCGAGATATACAGTACAACCGCCTTTACTGTCATGTGTCATAGACAATTGATATGTCCCTCAAGACCATGGGTCACACACCCCGCTGACCTGAAATTGTCTTTATTGGAATTTGACTGCATAACAGCTGAGAGATAACCCTTAATTTAGTTGATCTGAAACATTGGCATTGGCATCGGCATGAATATGTGTGCTTTGCTGTGTGACCAGGGTGCCATAGTTCACGGGGAACGCTTCATAAATATCATATGACAGCAAATACAATGGGGATATTATTCATTCACAGTTAGGATGTGCCTCATGTTTGTTTCATGGGTCCGCATGTTTTCTTATCGTGTTCCCATCTTAGAATACAACCCACATCACCAAATCCTGACTTCTTCCAAGTTCTTCGAATTTCATGATGTCTCAGCCGATGAATGACAGACAGCATCGCAAGGATTGCAAATATACTGCAGAGGAAAGGAAAGTGATGGGACCTTACAAGGAATCCTTTCGCACCCAGACTACAAAAGCTGGTCACTTGCAGATCTTGCGGACTGACATCCTTCCCGCTATATTCAACTACTGGGTCAACAATGGAAATACCCCCAAGGACGATAATGACAGTCGGCTCTGTGTGAAGGTGAAAGTTTATATATATTGATATGTTCAAAATGCTGATTGCCGAGATAGGAACTTACAACGTGGTTAAGCAATAACTGGAGACCACAACATATGTTAGCCAGAAATAAGCCTACTTCCAAAATCAAAAAATCGGAGGTGATTTGGAAAATACAGCAGGATCTAGTATTGGCAGAAATTGCCAACATGTTAGGCCTGGAGGAAGCGAATACAACAACGCCGGGGTGGTTTGCCAAGCGATTGCCAGCGATAGCGAATATGTTGGAACGGATGACACCTGAAGGGATGGCTGCATTAGATGCTGATGTGGAGAGAATTAATAGGCTTGGCTATCCAGAGGATATCAAGCGAAAGTAAGAGGGCCGAATGATCTGCCGATGGCCGATGACTGACAAAAATCCTAGGCTAGGGGAGAAATACACAATTAAAAGATTGCAAACAACTGCAAGCAATCAATGGAAGGAATTGGGTGCATTATCCATCACATTTACAGCATATATGGGTCAGGATGGCAAGATTGTTATTGACGTGTGAGCATCTGTCCTGATGCCGATGCCAGCCTGGCCGAGTCTTATGTTGATCTGTCTAGTCATGATCACATTGTGAAACTGATGTCAGTCACCGCAAGGTCATTCGTTGATACATACAAAAATGAGGTAACCCAAATGAAGAGGCTTCTCTTGGAATATATCAAGACACTCCGAACATTAGGAAATCCAATGATGCCTCTTCCCCCAGGTACCTCCAATGAAGCCTTGCAGAAAATAACAATAAATATGATGAATGACGGCTTTCCGGCTCTGCCTCTACCTGGCCTGTGGATCAATACAGTAAACAAGATCTAGAAGAATTGTTGACTTTATATGCCGGCCAGCACTACAGTATGGCCGACCACCGTATCCGATGTTGAAAATCACTTATTTAAAGTTCTGTAGAACTGGCCACATTTTTTTTTTTTTTTTTTTTTTTTTAGTGGTTGAAGTTCGGCTGTATCGCTAGGGGGCCAATAAGGACGGGTAAAAGCGAAAAGTAACGTAAATGTGTATACTGGAAGTAGTGGTGAGGAAGTTCGCTGTGTTCCAACGGAGTATAGTTCTTGAGGAGGTCTTCGCTGAGTCGAGGGAGATAGTGTACGATCGAGAAAGGAGTTAATCTCTGTTCTGCGGCTATTTCGGTTGGGTGACCTACTACTGAGTCCTGTCAGTTATAATGTCATCCCTCCTCTTCTCGGCTGTAGTCGGTTTATAAAAGCGAAAAGGTGTGACGAAATACGAGGAGGAAAGGTTAAGGATAAATAGACAAGCGAGTCAGGTAAAAGCCAGTGTGTGAAACTAAGTTCAGTATATTGAAGAGTTTGTACCGCGTTAAAGTTGATGTTTCGTTCGATTCGCAATCGGAGGTAAACAGCGGTATAAGGATATAAAGGTGGTTTCTAGTGGGTGTTGAAAGCGAATAAAAGCGAGGTTCAGCGGGAGTACGCGTGGGTGTTCACGAGACCAGCGAAGCCGGTGGTTATATCGTATAGTAAAGTGGAAATGTTTAAAATAACTCGAGGAAGGAAGTAAAGGAACGGTTCATGAACACGAATGTAAGTTTAGTTCTGTGTCAGATAGCGGAAAGGGTAGAATATAAGAAGTAAGGATGGTGAGGAAAAACTATTAAGATCAGCGAAGAGTCAGGTTTAGGAAGTGTAGTGAAGATATCATTGTATATGTTGAAGTGGAAAAGAAAAGTAAGGTTTGACAATGTAATAGTTCTTTGGTTCTGGTTGTATCGCGAGTAGTGACCTGAACGGTTTACTGACTCCTGTCAGTCATAAAGTCATCCCTCCTCTACTACTTGTACCGATACGAGATGGTTGACCTTAACGGGAAAACAACGGTACAGCGGGGAGATCAGCGATGCAGCGGGGAGATCAGCGGTACAGCGGGGAGATCAGCGGTACAGCGGGGAGATCAGCGGTACAGCGGGGAGATCAGCGGTACAGCGGGGAGATCAGCGGTACAGCGGGGAGATCAGCGGTATTAACGGGGAGAGTAACGGTGTAACGGGAACAGTGATACAGGGTGGAAAGTCAGGATGCAGTGGGGAGAACAACGATGTAGCGAGAAAGGTGGGACAAGTGGTAGAAGTAGTAATGGGTAAAAGGATTTTCAGCGGGTACGACGTGTAGTGAAGCGAAGAAAACTAAAGGATAGTAAGGATGAAAATACGTAGGGGAGTGACACGGTTTTAGTACAAGTGTAGTAAAGTGACAATGGATCGATGGTCAATAAGAGGTACGAGGAAAATAGAATACCACGCTGAAAAACATAAAAGAGTGAATTGAGGAATACGAAAAACTACGATAAATGAGGTGTGTGGAACACGAAGTAAAGGGGGTAAATAAGATTAGTGGAGATGATATTTTTTGGGTACATTGAATCAATGTCCTGTTATTCTTTCATAAACGGAGAGAGGGGTCTCATATCTTAATTCAGAACAGTAGCAGAGAGAGGAGCAAGCGGAAGCAAAGTAACGCAAAATGACGTTCAGCGGGTATGTCGCTGATATGTAGTAGTGACGCAGCGGGGAAGCAGTGACGCAGAGGGGAAGCAAAGTAAAGTAAAATGACGCTCAGCGGGTATGTCGCTGATATGAAGCAGTGACACAGCGGGGAAGTAGTGACGCAGCGGGGAAGTAGTGACGCAGAGGGGAAGTAGTGACGTAGAGGGGAAGCAATGACGCAGAGGGGAAGCAGTGACGCAGAGGGGAAGTAGTGACGCAGAGGGGAAGCAGTGACGTAGAGGGGAAGCAGTGACGTAGCGGTGAAGTAATGAAGCAGCGGGAAAACAGTAATGTAGCGAGGAGCAAAGCGAGCAGAGTATAGAGCGGCGGGATGAAATCAACCTTGGAAAGACGTATATGAACTGAGTCACAAATCCGGTGGCTTCGGGGCTCGGCGTAGTGTGGAGTCAATCATGTCGTGGATCGCATGACTGTCACATAGTGGCGCAGAAAGGCACCGTGTAGCACGGACGGCGGTACGTGTCCCACGTCCCGCCCGCCAAAAGGAGGTACCAGCCTCGATGAAGGATACTAACGTAATCGCAATGCAAAAGAAAATAAAAGCCTTAGGTGAATGAAACAGTAAATCAAAAGCAAAGAAACCCTGCGACCCGGGGCCGAGGCAGGGCAACAAGAGGCGAAGAAGAAGATGAAGCAGCAGTAGGTGCACCTACTGGAGGCGAAGAGAGGAGAAAGCGAGGAGAAGGAAGGCTCGGACGACGTAGAGGTCGTCGAAGGCGACGACGAGGCGAGATGAGGAGACGAGGCGAAGATGAGAGGAGGAGAGGAGGAGGCGAGAGGCAGAGAGGAGTAGGGCGCGGACGACGAGACGTCGACGGCGACGGAGGTTGAGGAAGAGGAGGCGGAGGGCGCGTGCGAAGAGGCGGAGGGCGAACGAGACTTAAGCTCGGGCCCGGAGAAGGTTGAAACGAACAACCCTTCTCGGTCGCAATAACAACAACAACAAGTACAACCAACAAAATCTCCTACACCAAAACCCCTTCAATTGGCTTCACTTCTCAGTAGTGGTCAGAGGCTGCCAGAAATATGGTGCGGTTGGAGCGTGCCTGGTAGTGCACCGGAGCTCCCAGAGCCGGAACTGTCCCTCCATGACAATGTAAGGCAGTGTACAATGAGGCCAGGCTGAGGCAGCCTCAACAGAGGCCATCAGGTATGAGGCAAGGTCATGATAGGGAACTGAGGCCTAGATGAGGAGGATGCAGGCTGAGGCTCTGAAGAGGCATAGTAAGACTGAGAAGGCTGCTATAGGGTGGCTTGAAGTCGGTGGAAAAGGGAGCTAATAGGCGATGTAATGGTTAAGATTTGATAGGCCTGAGAGTCAGGGGAGCGGTGGGGAAGACTATAGGCGAAAATGCGATTAAAAGCGAAATGGAGCAGGAATAACCAAGAAATTGCCATGTCGGCTTGATGTCGGTGGGAAAGGGAGCTAATAGGCGATTTGATGGCAAAGATTGGATAGAAAAGATTTTGAGAGTCAAGGGATCGGTGGGAAAGACTATAGGTGAAAATCCAACAAAAAGCGAAAAGGAGCAGAAATATCCAAGAAATCATTAAGTCGGCTTGAAGTGGGTGTAAAAGCGCAAAAATAGGCAACCTAAAGGCAAAGATTAGAGGGGCTTGGGTGTCAAAGGAGCAGTGATGAGGACTATAGGTGAAAAGGTGATAGAAAGTGAAAAGAAGTAGAAATGGCCAGGAAATCGCTAAGTTGGCTTGACACCAATGGAAGTAGGAGCAAATAGGCGACCTAAAGGCAAAGATTGGAGAGGCTTGGGAGTAAAGGGCGCCGAAATGAAGACTGTTGGTGAAAATGCAATGAAAAGCAAAAAGGAGCAGGAATAACCAAGAAATTGCCATGTTGGCTTGAAGTCGGTGGGAAAGGGAGCTAATAGGCGATTTGATGGCGAAGATTGGATAGAAAATATTTTGAGAGTCAAGGGAGTGGCAGGATTTGCATATAATACTCATTTTGCCAATTACTGATGAAATGGATAATGCTGGCGATGTAGCATGATGCTGAAGTGAAATATAAGGTAGACTGCTGCATATAATCATCAGGTTCCCCATTATTAGTCGAAGCGCTGACCAGAGGACTAGGAGCATGATATTACTGCAAGAGCAATGCTGGGTGAATATAGTGGCATTATTGAGTGCTTTATGATCCTGGGACGTCGCATACATGAGGAAAGGAGCAGAGGTATATGTAAGAGGAGATATAGATGAGAGATTGAGGGAGCGATGATTTTCCAAGGTTGTTGCCTGAATTGAGCTATAGGGCGACGCAATTAGTAATTTGATCGCAGTTGATGGGGTTGGGGCGCTTGTAAGTGCAGTTAATGGTATTGCAGCGCTTATAGGTGCAGAAGCTGCAGCGACATTAGAGGACAATGAGCAAGGGTCAGGATGGCGCAGAGGAGGGGATTTGGAAAGGGCGAGGCATTTGCAAGCTGAGAGATGAGAGAGCGAAATACAGTTTGATTGGAGCAATTGATGGCAACATTCAAAGTAGCTAGAAACACCAGTGGGGCTTTCCTGAGGTGTGCAATAGGGCGCTTTTTGGACAGAAACTGTAGGGAGTGTGGGAGGGTCGCTTTTATCTGTGTTATTGATGTGGAGAGCACTTTGAGCGGCAGAGGTTGTATTTTCAAGAATGCGATGTGGGGAGACTTCTTGAACCTGTGCAGGCACCTTAGGAGCAAGGGACATTAATTCTCTTGGTGTGACAGCGATAGGAGCTCCTATTGATCGCTTATAGGGTTTTACTTCGCTAGGAGGTCCATGCATATGGGGAAGTGTCTTGTGCGTCGCATGTGGTCTATTCTTACACACAGGTGCTTCAAAGGGTGCTCCGGTGATCCGTAGTCCAGGAGGAGCATAAGCAGCAGATTTAGCGCATTGATGAGTGTATTTGGGCATAGTAAGCGGCTGGAAGTTCGGAATACTTGCAGTGGCAACTATATTGGTAGGAGACTGTGTCTGAACCTTCGCTTCTGGGATAGGGCGGTATACATGAGGAGGAGCGATTGTTTCTTCCATGCTCTCCCAGGTAGCAGAGTCCTTTGCCTTTTGTGTTCTAGTGCGACTAGGGGTGACAAAATTGGTGTTCTGGGAGCGGAGATGCGAGAGCTCGGCTTCTACAGCCGCTATGCGGTCTGTAACAGAGAGCTGATAGGAGGAATGAGTACTTCTGATGGGAGTATGATGAAATCGCTCTGGTCTGATGGTGTACATCATGGTTGCTGTGCCATGGTGATTTGGGTTGCGATGATGCCATCCATCAATGCGCTCTTGGAGTAAATTGCCGGGGATGTCTCTGGGAATGAAAGCGCCAGAGGGGAGCACTATTTTGCCATCTCTACTGCGTTTACACTTTCCAGCTCTGATGTAGTCGCTGACAAGGTCACAATTGTGAATGAAGTGTGGTTTTCCACAAAAATGGCAGTTGGCATCATAGGCGATGGAGGAGGGAGATGATGTGTTACTAGGGTGACTGTGGTCGCCATCGACTGTTCCAGTGTTAACGCTTACTTCACACCAAAAGGTGTTTTTACCGTCAACCGTAGTATCCGCTACCTCCTCCCTCTACTACACAATGATCCCACTGACACCAGCGGAAATCGAGGGGAACTCAGCGAAGTCGGCTACGAGAATAGATTAAGACGTTTCTCGTAAAGTTACGAGAAACGTCTTAAAACTATCCTCCCAACAGACTACCCGAACTGG
>MU130126.1:0-15581 GCA_015039465.1 Phlegmacium glaucopus | reverse complement strand
GACATAGCGGAGGAATTGTTTCTTTTTGTCAAGCTCTTGGACAAGCGCAGCACGGTTGAGGAGATACTCAAGCTCATCAAAGAACCTGTTGAGCTCTCGTGGTTTGTTTCTGTCAAAGGTGGGAGCAGAGCGCTCACCACGGGCAGGCATGCAGAAAAAAGTTGCCATAGGTAGTTGTGTAGGTTGAATAGGTTTTGTTGTGAAGAAAGGGTAGGACTGATTAAAGCGAAATCAGTAGGAGACAATGGAAGGTTGGTTGGCGAAGTGTTATCAGATGAAGAGGATGGGAGATCTGGAGGTAGAAGGCTGGCGACAAAAATGGGAGAAAGGCGACGAAATGGAAGGGGGGTGACGAAATGGAGGAAAGGCGATGAGACGAGGCTTTTGTGGTGCTGTTTCTCTGAAGGGAGCTCTATGAAGAGCAAAGAGATCTGGAGGTAGAAGGCTGGTGACGAAAATGGGAGAAAGGCAACGAAATGGAAAGGGGGCGACGAAATGGAGGAAAGGCGATGAGACGAGGCTTTGTGGTGCTGTTTCTCTGAAGGGAGCTCTATGAAGAGCAAAGGCGATGAAATGGAAGGAAGGCAACGAAATGGAAAGGAGTCAACAAGGTGATTTGTTTTCTAGATCGAGTAGGCTTTTGGATGGTAGTGATGAGCTCTCCTATAAGAGCTGTTGGAGGCACTTCTGCTACCGATGGTGATCGGTTTACTTGTCTGGTGGAAGGTGCAATTGTAATAGAAACCCCTCGCGGTGGGCTCCAAAATGATACACTGTCAGTACGCTAGGTGCTGTACTAACTGAGGTGTGATGCGGCTCGGGGCTTCGGTGGCCTAAACACTGAGTCAAGTATATGCAGAAAGGTTCCAACTAAGGTAGGGCGACGAGATATGAGACGAGCGAAACGAGGAGCGATGTAATGACGAAAGGGCGACGAAGGAACGAAGTGGCGACGCAGTGACGAAGGGGAGATGCAGTGACGAAGGGGCGACGCAGTGACGAAGGGACGACGCAGTGACGAAGGGGAGACGCAGTGACGAAGGGGCGACGCAGTGACGAAGGGGCGACGCAGTGACGAAGTATAGTCGCTGTATGGGCGACTCGCAGTAAAACGCAATGAAACGAAGGCGAACGACGAGAGAGACGATGACAAGACTTAATTCTATACTCTGGGGAGAGAGGCGAATACTTTCTTATTGTTCTGTAACTAAGTTACATGGGTTTTTTATAGTAGAGGTGATTAGAATAAATGGGGAAATGAAGCACAAGGTGTGTGGAGTAAATAGCATCAAAAAGCATAAGGAGTTAAGTGAGAAAATACAAAAAGTCGCACCATAAGATAAAAGGAGCATGGAGAATAACTGGTAGCTAGGTAACAGTAAAATGATGCGAACATGATTTTGGCACGGTGAGGGGATGCATAAAAGTAGGAATGATAGGAAATCAAAAGAAGCGAAGTGATGCGCAGCATGGGCGACTTTTAGGAAAATGGGTAATGATGAAGATGGTGAACAGGGTGGAAAGGGCGATGTAGCAACAAGAGGGGTGATGTAGGACTGAAAGGTGTGACATAGTGACAAGGGCAATGTGGCAATGAGAGGGGCGATATGGCGACTAGAGGGGCGACATGGCGACTAGAGGGGCGACATGGCGACTAGAGGGGCGACATGGCGACTAGAGGGGTGACGTAGCGATGAGAGGGGCGACGTAGTGATGAGAGGGGCGACGTAGTGATGAGAGGGGCGACGTAGCAACTAGAGGGGCGACATGGCGACAAAAGGGCAATTCCAGTTGGTAGAGCATAGCCATGTTCATCACCGATGCAAAGGGCTGTCTTGGTGGCTGTGGCGCATACACTGCCGACAGACGGGTCGGGCCAAGGTGCAATCTGTACATCTCCAAACTGCCCAGTTATTCATTTCACAGCGGGAACACTTGCGTTGGTCAATTGGCCATGCCTCTCGGGAGAGATGAGCTTGCAGCAGATCCTCAATGCGGTCCACAAATTCGACAACATAATCTCTTTGTCTCTAGCGTGTATTGAACCCTCAGTATGCTATATGCCTGCAGAACTCTCGATCACACCTTGTTGTGTTTCGGCGGAATGAAAGACTCCTCTGGAGGTTCTTCACAACGGGGCTCAAATATGAAGGAAGTTGGAGTCTGTGGTACCTCTGTCGATATACTGGGTTCCTTCGGCACAGGCCTCATAGGGACCTTTATCCGCTTTGTTACTGGCCCACCCCTTGTCACTACCTCGTATGTAACCGAATCTACCGCATCATCGTCATCCTCACATAAAGATGATTTGTTTTTGGAGCACTTGTTTCTTTTCACTGTTGACTGGTGGGAAGTCATGGCGAAGGGATATGGTAAGGGGAAGTAACATGATGCCCAAAAAAAAGGCGAGATATACAGTACAACCGCCTTTACTGTCATGTGTCATAGACAATTGATATGTCCCTCAAGACCATGGGTCACACACCCGCTGACCTGAAATTGTCTTTATTGGAATTTGACTGCATAACAGCTGAGAGATAACCCTTAATTTAGTTGATCTGAAACATCAGCATCGGCATCGGCATGAATATGTGTGCTTTGCTGTGTGACCAGGGTGCCATAGTTTACGGGGAATGCTTCATAAATATCATATGACAGCAAATACAATGGGGATATTATTCATTCACAGTTAGGATGTGCCTCATGTTTGTTTCATGGGTCCGCATGTTTTCTTATCGTGTTCCCATCTTAGAATACAACCCACATCACCAAATCCTGACTTCTTCCAAGTTCTTTGAATTTCATGATGTCTCAGCCGATGAATGACAGACAGCATCGCAAGGATTGCAAATATACTGCAGAGGAAAGGAAAGTGATGGGACCTTACAAGGAATCCTTTCGCACCCAGACTACAAAAGCTGGTCGCTTGCAGATCTTGCGGACTGACATCCTTCCCACTATATTCAACTACTGGGTCAACAATGGAAATACCCCCAAGGACGATAATGACAGTCGGCTCTGTGCGAAGGTGAAAGTTTATATATATTGATATGTTCAAAATGCTGATTGCCGAGATAGGAACTTACAACGTGGTTAAGCAATAACTGGAGACCACAACATATGTTAGCCAGAAATAAGCCTACTTCCAAAATCAAAAAATCGGAGGTGATTTGGAAAATACAGCAGGATCTAGTATTGGCAGAAATTGCCAACATGTTAGGCCTGGAGGAAGTGAATACGACAATGCCGGGGTGGTTTGCCAAGCGATTGCCAGCGATAGCGAATATGTTGGAACGGATGACACCTGAAGGGATGGCTGCATTAGATGCTGATGTGGAGAGAATTAATAGGCTTGGCTATCCAGAGGATATCAAGCGAAAGTAAGAGGGCCGAATGATCTGCCGATGGCCAATGACTGACAAAAATCCTAGGCTAGGGGAGAAATACACAATTAAAAGATTGCAAACAACTGCAAGCAATCAATGGAAGGAATTGGGTGCATTATCCATCACATTTACAGCGTATATGGGTCAGGATGGCAAGATTGTTATTGACGTGTGAGCATCTGTCCTGATGCCGATGCCAGCCTGGCCGAGTCTTATGTTGATCTGTCTAGTCATGATCACATTGTGAAACTGATGTCAGTCACGGCAAGGTTGTTCGTTGATACATACAAAAATGAGGTAACCCAAATGAAGAGGCTTCTCTTGGAATATATCAAGACACTCCGAACATTAGGAAATCCAATGATGCCTCTTCCCCCAGGTACCTCCAATGAAGCCTTGCAGAAAATAACAATAAATATGACGAATGACGGCTTTCCGGCTCTGCCTCTACCTGGCCTGTGGATCAATACAGTAAACAAGATCTAGAAGAATTGTTGACTTTATATGCCGGCCAGCACTACAGTATGGCCGACCACCGTATCCAATGTCGAAAATCACTTATTTAAAGTTCTGTAGAACTGGCCACAGGTGGCCGAACCGGCCATGTCCCATTCATGGCAATATCGGCCAATACCTCGGCCTATATAAGTGCCGAATATCTCCCTACCAGCCTTTGCTTCAAAAACCCTCGGAATATGCGGAAGGAAGTCATTCAAGATTTTTTTATGCATGTCGCAGACCGTCAGAATAGATATGGAGTCAAATCTGCTTTTCGTTTCAAGGGCATTGACAAACGTGGAGAAGTAGTGGGAGCACAATACGCGCCAGATGTCAACGCTGATGCTGGTGACCGTCCCCGTGCTGGAAGAGAGAAGAAAAAGAAAAAGAAAGGTAAGGGTGTAGGGAATCCAAAATCAACAAGACCTGGGCAGCCGATGAACATTGAAAAAGACATCAATAATTTGATCCCATTTGAAACTCGATCCAATAGTCTTGAATTGTCCGGGAATGGAAATGACGATGGGTATGTTATGGTTGATGAGGCAGTGATTGATCGGCTTCGCAGTGCCGGTGTTCCGATTCCTTTGCCGATGAACGGGCCAAACGACGGGCCACCTCGGTATTCTGTGGAAAGTAGAATATGTAGGGAAGTCATGGAGTCCTCAGCACATCTCCTGGACAACTCCGCAATTGATCCATTACTATTGAACAACAGCCCCATACGTTTGGCTTTACCATCGGCATTAACCTCGGCCAGACTAGCATCTTTGGGACTCACAGTGGCCACATCGGCCATCTCAGCTGTTGGTACATTGGCAACATTGCGTCCACCCAACGTCACAATTCCTGAGCTATCTGCTGGCATATCGGCGTATGACCGTCCCAGACCACGGCCATTGCATCCAGGCAAACATTTAGACTTAGCATCGGCACCGGCCATCACATTGACACCATTGCCGGCCACACAACCACCGGAATTGCCAGCAGTACCATTGGCTATCCCACTAGCAGATACATCCAGCGTCAGACAAACGAGACAACAAACAAAGAATCAATCACTACAGAAACAGTGTGGCCGGTGATATGATTTAAATCTGCATAAGCATGGTTTTTGCAATTTTATCTATTATTTCAGCATAAATATTAATTAATGCACCAATAACTGGCTAATACAACTGATAATAGACAAGGGAATCAGAGTTGTTTACCCTACAACTGCTGATTAGACCTATTACTGTGTGACTTAAATGCATATAGTTAATAAGTGTGGTCAATAGACTATCATTTGTTACACTACAAATTGCATGTCTGGATTAAAACCAATAAATCCATGAATATCCTTATAGACTTGGCACAGGAAAAGTTAAATAAACAATATTGGGTTAGCAAATGTCATGGGGTGTGATTTTGGAGCAACAGAATATTATTAATAAATATTCAGGGGAAGTTGGTGCCCTAGCAACAGTGGAAGCAGAATAACCAAGATAGTGGAACCATGTGATTGTGTGGGAATCATGATGATTAAGGATAGGGGGAGTGCTGAACAATCATAAAGATTGTTTCCAGGCACAATAGGCACAGTTACCATCAAGAGGGGTGGAAACTACCTAAAATTAGTAACATGGGGCTAAAAATAGAACAACCCCTATATTTTCAGGAACAATGAGTGCACATGGTGCCAGAACCAAAGTAAGGGTACCAGGGACCAGTATATCTATTTTTGGACATTATCTATTTTTAAATATCTCAAATGTATAAAATACCTCCCAGGGTTTGTAAATAGTCAGAAAATTGGATTCTTTCTTTCCCCCCCTCAATTGCAACCTAGTACAGCTCACTGTCTTAGACATTGAGCAAGAACACTTGTCTTTGAGTAGTGGACTTGAAAATAAATCAGTTTCTCAGAGTTGTTTGACTTGTTGCAATAATTGTTGAATTGTTGTAAAAGTTGTTGTTGTGTTTAAAGTCATAGCAGAAGCAAGAGGGCTTCTTGTGTATGCAATTATGTTAAAGTTGTAACAAAGTCTTGGACTTTTGTGTACACAAATTGTAAATCAATCAGAGAAGTCTTAGGAATTCTTCTGCTGATTGTTGGTGCAAGCCATAAATTGCAAAACCACTTTACAAGTTTGATCATCCTTTAATTGATCCAAATTATTATTGTTGTTGTGTGTGTTTAGTTGAAGTGAATTCAAAATATTGGAAAGGTTATACTTTCTAGAAAACCCAACTTGCATTATTAAGATTGTATAAAGTATTGATTGAGTGATTGTTTTGAGTAGAGATTTTATAATCTTGAAAATACACCTTTTTCTCAACAACACCTGTGCAGTTACATCACCGGCTGACGGCGGACCAGTTGGCCCCAGTTGAAGCAAAGTCAAAAGTGCTTAGGGCATCAAAACGGAACAAGAAATAGTTGTATTAATGTACTCATTATGTACATATGATACATTATGTCATCCAAATATGTTGTCATCGAAAAAGGCAGAAAAACCTAACATTTATACCTCATGGGGGCGCTTCGGCATACTGCCTTCATTGGGTGAATCATCCTCGGCTATGCGTTTGCGGGGGTTCGGCTCGGGACTTCGACTGGGCACCGGGCTCATGAGGCGTGGCGATCGGCGCAGTGCACTGGCAGAGACAGGAGATGTTCCCCGGGATGTTCCAGGCGACATGGGAATGGTCAATAGCCCACCGGATGGCACTGGAGTTAAGATTGGGGGTGGTGGTGGGAGGGCCGAGTCACTGGCAACCGGCCTCGTTGAAGACATCGGCATTGGCAGCAGAACGACCTCCTGGCTAGCACTCGTTGTGACTAGTGAAGTGGTTGCATACTGGGCTTCCTCTTGAGACGTCTGGGGTGTTGGGGGGATTAAATTGATGCCTGGTGTGGGATTCTCGATGGCTGAGATGGCCGACGACAACGCATCCTGTGTAGCCGAGTGGACGTCAGCCGGCGATTGTTCAGCTAAGACTGAATCCATAACTACAGCCTGGGTGTGCTGCATGGCCAAGGTTTTGTCCTCTGTGGTCGATGTGGCCGATCCTTCGGGCAATATGGGATCCACGGCGTCAGTTGCTGATATTGCCTGCATGGCCGAACCCTGTTCCGGGGTGCTTGATGCTGGATCCACAGTGGTGGATTCAGTGGCTGATATTGTGTTGGCCGACATGGGGATGGCTGACGAGTGGATGGATTCAGTGGCCGATGGTGTGGTGGCTGATGGTGTGATGGCCGATGAGGGGATGGCCGACATGGGGATGGCCGACATGGGGATGGCTGATGAGGCGATGGCCCGTGTGGGGATGGCCGATGTCAGGCTGGGCGATATGAGGCTGGGTGATGGTTCTTGTTCGGCTGGTATAATGGCCACGTCTGGCTCAGTGGCCATGGCCGATCCCATGACATCATGTTCCCCACCTACCTCCTTTTCCGATTCTTCCTCATTGTTCTCGGATTCCAAGAGATCCTCGAACCTCTTGATTCTTACATCAATTTCCCCCAGTGTAGCCTGGAGCCGAGACATTCAGGCCAACTGCTGCTCAATACGCTCCACACGAGCTTCAAGGTCAATCTGGCCGACGAGACAATCAGGCAGTGATGCCATCACCCAATCCATCCTTTCCTCCAAGTCTCCTACTTGCTTGGCCAGGGAATCGTCAGGGCCATCATCACTCGCTGTGAACAGGTTCAGTAAAAGGTTAACGTCACTGTATGGAAACACTTACCTTTCCATTTTCCTTTTTCAATTGTAGAGAAGCGAGGGGGTGAGGAAGAACCAATAGGCCGACGAAGATGGCTGGTGATCATCGGCCTCGGCTCTGATGATCGGCCCTCGGAGTCATTGTCACTGATTGCGGCCATGGCCCGAGGTTTGCCTTTGACTGCCTTTGTCCCTGTGATCGGCCTTGGTAATCAGACATCCGATTGCTCCTCACTCGCCCAGTTGGAGTTTTGAGCCTTGCCTTTACTTGCCTTCTTGCCTTCCTTTTTACCGCCCCCCGGCCTTCGGACATCTGATTCACTATCACTTGCTGAGTCCCATGTGGGAGCCTTCGCTGTGACCTCCTTGGCCTGTGCCTTCGATGCCTTCTTTCGTGAGGCCGAGGCTGGGGCCGATGTTCCTGTCCTACTCTGATGACACCCCAACTTCTGTCGTCCACATTCATAACATGCCTTCGGCGACCGCACCTTTGGTCCCTGAGCCTGTACCCAGCAGCTAATATTTTTTCCTACGCAACGGTCGCACGGTGGGACCATCTGCCGATTCCCTCGAGTTGGCTTCGGCCAGGCCCTGTGCTGTTTCTTACTGGGCTGCACATCGTCTACATCATCGTCATCAATATCCTGCCCCTCTGCCTGGTGTATCGGAGCCGATATCTTGGAGACCCGGTCATTATCCCGGGCTCGTCGCATTGGGCTGGGCCGAGGCCTCACATCACCCTCCACTTCTTCATCTTGGTCGTCCTCCATATCCTCATCTTCCTCCTCCACTGGTGGCAATCAGCGTTTGACTTGAATAACGGCAGTCGAGGTTGATGCTTTGGGCGCCGGTTCGGCTGGCCGGAGGGCCGACGGGACTGTTGACCCCTGCGGTGTTGGCTGAACAGTACCAGCGGAGACAGGTTGTGCCGAAACCTTCCCTTGTGTGTAGGCCAACTGAGCCTCAGATCTGGATGGTCTGTGTGAAGATTGGTCAAAAATTTGCAGTGCGTTCCGCTGGTCTGTGATAAAAGTGGCGTCGGCCTTGGAGCCCACCTTCGTCCATGCAACACAGAAGTTCCAGAGGAACATTCTGGCCGAGTACGCATCCGCAACATCGGTAGGAATATCAGATTTTCGGGTTTTAAACAACCAGCGCTGATAATTTGGTTAGTAGATTCTGTTCTGCCCGGAAAATATAATATCATTCACCAAGTCAGACCGTTTTTGTTGCATGACATCGGCAATGTTCCCCAACTGTAGGCCTTGTCGGATTGCAGTGTCAACATCGTGAATCTTCTGGGATACTTTGAGGGCTGTAATGTCAGACATTTGGGAGCGATGATGGGATTGGATATGTATGAAGAACAGTGTTAGGCAGTGGTAAGGAGTGAGTGGTATTCACCGATAGGACACAAGAAAAATTTTCGGGTTACCGAATGTAAACAAACACATGGGTAGTCATGTGGTTACACAAACACAAGCAAACAGTTAACAGTATCTCTTATCCATATCTCAAATCTGTCAAACTTAGCCTACAGTGGGCACATTCTGCAATCATGGATGTGCAATCCACCAGCGACATTAGATCACAGCACTCAGACATCCACGTTATTCCTGACGGCTACGCTTTGGTCATTGGTAATAATGGTGAACAGTACATTGTGCCCCGGTTCATGATACCGGCTACACATCAGGCCTTTGAGGCCTATCAGAAGAAGTTAGATCTCAATTTGGTATCTGCAAAGGGTGGGGTACGTAGCCATTTTTATTCATGCTATTGGCGACATTCGTCAATGCCGAGAGTGGCCTGTGCCGAGAGTGGTTATTGGCATGCCGATAAGCGCCTGTGCTGATGTTGCCCTGTGCCGACACTGCTATATGCCGATCCTTTCGGTATTGGAATGCTGATAATGGCATGTGCCGATGTTGCCCTATGCCGACATTGGCATGTGCCGATCATGTTATGAATGCCGAACGTGGCCTGTGCTGAGTGGTTATTGGAATGCTGATAATGACATGTGCCGATGTTAGCCTGTGCCGCTCATGTTATGAATGCCGAACGTGGCCTGTGCCGAACGTGGCCTGTGCCGGGAGTGGTATGTCCTGACGTTGCCATGCTAATGTTGGCCTGGGTCGACATTGGTATGTGCCGATCACCGTCTGTTTTGCTTGGCCAATACCTCAAGGTACTTGAAGACACTATTGACAAGCATCCACAGTCCAGAAATATTCGCGATATTCCTTATTTCTTGATGGGAGAAGATAAGGTGATGTTACCTCATGATCCCATAAGTGAATGCCTAGCTGGCATTGTCTGCAACTGGCTCATCTTATATAGACTCTGACAGACTGTGAATGCCTCAGCCTCCATGCTGAAATTTGATCACTCCAAGAGAGGCTTGGTATATCCTACAAGGACGCTAGCCACCGGCTCTATATGGCCGAATTAGAGAAGCTCACAGTCAAACAGGACACATTCAAGGCATTTTCTAATTTGAAGATACGGGTCGAGAATGCCCTTTGGACTTTTGATACAAGGGTATCGGAGCTTGCAGGTCAGGATAGGAATGGCGGAGAAGGCACTTGAAATGTTCCCATAGCTGCTTATATATAAACGACTGTTACCAAGGCCGAAGTGATCCATTGCCCAATGCCGAGTACTGCATGGCAGCGGCATACCTTATCCAGTCTGCTGATGTCAACCTTTAAAGTATTTTTTCACATCCTCAATCGTTGTAATATAATGCCCTCTGCCTTCATTTAATACAGGGCTAAGTGTGCCGGTACAATGCCGGTGCGTAGTAATCCATCCATTACCAAGCCTGATGGCCACTATTTGAATGAGCATACCTCAGTATTATGTGGCCCGTTAGCATCGGTACTGTTGTATAATTGGGCCACTCACATTACATGTCCGCTCAAGGGCCGATGCCGAGCCCTACAGGTGGCTCATTGGTCCAGTGTGTTATCCCGATTGATTGCCCGTCTCCTCCTGTGCTTGGCCGAAACCAGGCATGAGGCAGATATCTTATGCCGATACACCTGTGGGGTCAGATCTGAGTGTCGGCCAATCACAAAATGTTTGGGTTGTTATAGGCCGGAATTGAGGTTACACAGGCCTATGAGGCCGATATCTGGCTCTGCAATTTCAATGGCCGACAGCGGAGGCCCTGGATCTCCTCACTGATGAGAATCCGATGCACCCAAGTGCCGATGTCTCTTCATTGTGTTCTGCTATATGGCTGCTGATAGACAGCTACAGGGCCTACACGAACCGCAAATGCCTGCCCACCAAAGCAGATACTCTCAGTCTGTGTTGGCCGAGGCACCTGCCCCTGTTGACCTCTTTATAGGGCCCTTGTGTGATGTCCGACTAATGCCTGAGGCCGAATGGAGGCCGCATTTCACCCAGCCACATGCCGATGGAGTGCTGGTAGCGGCCTGGCAAATTCGCTAGGCAGGTAGTATACGCTGATAGGACCCAGGAGACGTCTAGGGATGTAAACGCACCATTTTTGTGGTTTCACAACCTTTGCAGTATACTCGCGGATGTTCACATATCGTTGCGGATACTTGCAGATCATCGCAGGTCATTGCAGATCATTGCAGATCATCACAGGTCATCGCACATACTCACACATACTCGCAGCTCATCACAGAACACTTGCAGATCATTGCAGACGCTTGCAGTCATCACCAACATTCACATTATCATTTGCAGTTGCCAGCTGTTCTAGCAATCATTAAACACGACTCAAACAATCACTCAGGTGACTGTATTACTCATCACCTTTATTTTTATCTTGTCCCCTCTATTTGGCTCTTATCTCCTATGTTTCATTACCAATTTACCGGATCCATGTGACTCCGCTTTAACCCACATTTTACATTCTTGTTTCACCTTTCCGCACTTAGCTATTGCTAGTTACTATGTTATTAGCAGTAGCAAGTAAGGTAATAAAAAGGGAGGAGAACGGACAAATTACCACACTTTTGATCCCACCTTTGGAATGTCGTACTAAGCTACCCTTGCACTCCTTAAAAATCATCCTGCACACTTCGCTTTTTCTGCGCTTTATCTCGCACTTTAAAGCGAACCTTCGCACCTCATAAAACCTCACTGTCACCTATTGAAGAGAACTACATCAACCCCATGAACTACGTACTACTTGCAGTCTGTCCCCACCGCTGGTACATCAATGCTACATTGTAGCAGTCCCTATTTAGGTAATGTTCGCTTGGGGCCAGCGAAGCCAAACCATACGGTACAGTGTATGCCTTCATTGCACCGTATGATTCAATACAATGTAACTTCCCTACCTGCATGACAATGCTCTCCTGGCTGATCTGCCGGTTGCCTTGGTTGAATCCGTGAAGATGTCAATCACCAGTGCTCTTGCTCCATCTACAAGATCAACCTATGCATCTGGTAATCCTCTGGTGTAACCAATTTTGTGACAAGTGGGAGATCTCTGATTCCCAAATGCCTGCTTCTTATGCCCTGCTGTGCACTTTCATTGGTGAATATAAGGGCTCTGTTTCTTGGAGAACCATCAGATCCTGGTTATCTGGCATCCGTGCATGGCATCTTGCCAATCATGCTCCATGGTTTGGTGACAACAAATGGGTTACAGATGGCTTGTACATCTGCAAATAAAGAGGGCTCATGCCCCAAGCATGCTCTCTGTGCTCCAGTCTCCATCAAGCACCTATTGGCTCTACGGAATGCTATCATCATCTCTACCCCTTTCCACGCTGCGGTCTGGGCCATCGCTATGGTCACCTTCTTTGGCTGCCGTCATCTGGGCGGGACCACAGTCTCGTCTATCTCCTCATTTGACTCCAAATGCCATGTCCTTTGCTCTGCGGAGTACATTCTTTTCATCTTCTTATTCAATGGCTACTGATAACTACCTATAGTGTTACTTTTAAGACTTTGCAAGACAATTCACGTTTGGCCTTGTTCCATATTCCTTGGACTAAAACCACCCATGAAGAAGAAGCCCACATAATTGTCACTGCCCATGACGACCAGCTCTGCCCTTGTGATGCTCTACAGAACTATTTGAATATCAACAAGGATGTCCCTGGCGGTGCCTCACTGTTTGCATATGTGACTACAAATGGATGATGGGAACACATGACCAAGCACAGGTTCATGGGTTTCTGTACTAGTGCATGGACTGGAGCTTGTCTCGCACATGTTCTCAGCCATAGCTTTCGCATTGGTGGCACTGTGGATTCTCGCTGGAGTACCGCCTGAGATTGTTGCAGCTACTGGAGGATGGACTTCCCTCGCTTTTCTTCTGTATTGGAGATGGATGGAGGAGATCTTGCCTATGAGCACCTCAAGGGCTTCCCAGAGGTCCCATGTTGATGAGCTGGCTAAGATTTTCAAACAATTTTGTATTAATAATCATATTCCTTCAAGTTTAATTGCTTCCTCTGATCATGCCTTTGAATTATAGCTGTACTCGCTTTCCTGATGCCTTTTCATTACTGCTCTTATCACATTTCTCAAATTTGCATGTATTATTTCAACTCTCACAATATGCATCTACACAAGTGTTCATCTTTGTCAAAAACATGGGTGTGGGAGACTGCCAGAGCCATATCTCTGGTGGGTTTATCAGATCAGCAGTGTGCTTATCCACCAATCTGCTAGTTGTGAGCTCTGGCTCTGGTTGGTATGGCTAGATTGGTTTCCGGCTTCTACACGCTGCCATCTGCTTATCCAAATGCTCAGGACTTGACATGGCTTGCCCGAAACGGGGATTCCCAGAATTTCTGATTGCCCTAAAATTTTGATCTGAACAGATTGATTTCAAATTGAATTTCCGATCTCTGGGCCATCAGTTATGCGACCCGCCAAGTTCTCAGACACACCCAGTACATTCAACACAGAATTTATTGTTTCTAACCTCATCCTTTTCCTCTTCATTCATTCTATATTAATAGTCCACTGTCTTGTATTATTATCTTATTGATGTGGACCGGTCCCAATTGGTCCAGTCCAGTCTTTTGACCTTTTAGAAGCTTAGTGGACCAGTTGCAGTCCCAGTCCTGGCCAAAAATGCAAAAAACCTGGACTGGAGCAGACTTCAAAATACTACCCAGGCCTTGCCAAGCTCCCTCATCATTTCCAACACAAATCCCATCAATTTCTTGCATATTCCTCCCTCCTCAGGGTCCCATGTTGATTTACCCAGGATTTACCAGCCCCATAAATTTTGGCAAAATATCTCTACTTATAGGTGTCAAAGCTTAGTGATCATACTGGGGGTCTAAATATGTCATGGCTAGTGTAAATGTGCATACATAGTATCCCTGACAGTCTACCAGTCCTCTACAATTGTCCTACAGTCTACCAATCTACTACTGACATCTAGCAATAGGTACCAGATCTAGTGTTCCAAGATCTGGTTGCAAGACTGGAAAAAGACAGCAACTGGACCAGACTTGACCAGAAAAAGACTGGACCAGCGGTCCTGGTCTTTGGATATTGAAAATAAAAGACCAGAAAAAGACCAGTCTCAATGGACCAGTCTGAACTGGTTGAAACCAGTTTTAAGTGGCAGAACAATAGCCCTAATTTTTCCTTTCCAGCAAGCCCAGGATCATAAAATTAGGATAAAAACTGGCTGATAAATAAATAAAACTGTAAAATAGTCTAAAATATTTGCTAAAATTGGACATTTTACTAATATTATTGTAGAAAGTCCAAGTCTTAATGAAATTTAACATTCTTGGGCTCGTTCAGAAGCTAATATCTAACTGAACAACCGGTTTTGATATGAAAAATATATTTGTACAAAGAGCGGTCCTAGGACCAGAAAAGACTGGTTTAGACCAGTCTGAAGCAGTCCAGTCTGGTCTTTTATGGTCCTAGGACCAAAGTGGACCAGTCCTGGTCCCAGTCCATGACCCTGAGGTCAAAAGACCAGACTGGACCAGACCTCAAAACACTAACCAGATCTACCAGTTCTTCAGCAATTCACAGGATTTGCTGATGTCAGCAATGTATAGCATTACTTACACAATGCTGGCATACTTTCCTCTTCAAATACAAATAAAAATTCCATTTTATATCCTGAATATACCATTTCTGGTATTTCAAAAATTATCTATTGCCACTGCTGGTTTCCAGGGTCACACATATGGCCAGCCAAACTCTCAGCAACCTATTCAGCCTTTATTTCCATGATGCTGATGCAAATTGTTCCATTAACCAATAAATACCAGCCCTGCCAGCATCTACAAGTGTACAGAGCCCACAACAACTAGCAAGACTGGGGCATCAGAACTAGCACTTGGAGGCACAGCAGGCCTTATGAACCATTCTGTTAATCAATATGGTACAACACAGTGTGCAGTTCCATATATAGTAGGAGGTATTTCTGCATTCAAGGGATTTTGGGAATCCATACCATACAGCGCAGTGTGTCTGTTCTAGGAACTGTACCATACAACACACTGTAGTGTCCCTACCTGGTATGGTGTACTGGATAACATGTTAGAGTATGATGACTTACATATGGTAAAGGTCATAGGTCATAATGAACTCATTAGGACAACAAATTTTCAGAGAGGAGGAAATACTTTGTTGTGAGGTATATCACTTAATTGTCATCTTAGTGTACACATTTAGAATCCCTTATCTTTATTTATACACATTCATCCTCCAGGTATCACATATTTATCTGGTTTGGACTTCTACGTATTTGTAACTACCTTAATATTTGAATTGGACTGATTACTATATCACATTCATATTCTTCCCCTAGACTTAAATTGTTTCCTAAGAAAGCAGTTTCTTCCTTATGTCCTTGACTTGAACCTGTAGCTGCTCTGCCTCAGTCCACCTACTCTGATTCCAGTATGTGGTTGCTAGATTTTCCATGCTTGTGAGAGTGTCTGGGTGTTCTGGACCAAGCAGCTTCTTTCTCATGTCCATGACTTGAACCTGTAGCTGCTCTGCCTTG
>MU130121.1:0-22108 GCA_015039465.1 Phlegmacium glaucopus | reverse complement strand
CTAAGTAGCTAAGGTATCTACGTAGTCACATGATATCCAGGTATCTAATCTAATCTATCTAATTATCTCTGTCTTGCCAGATTGCACTGCCACATGTGGCCCCCCTCAACTAAGCAATGTCCTCGTTGCGTAAACCTTTAGCTGTCATCTTGAATAAGAAAAACTCGGGAGAACCCATCCCATTGATCTCAAGATGTGACTTAGTTGAGCAAGGTGAGGGTCTTGATCCCAGTTTGGTGAAGTAGAGAAAGTAGGTTGTCGAAATTGATGTAGTGCACGAGAATTTGAATAAAAGGAATTAACATGTTGATAATGGGTATGATGAAGTCGAGAATGATTAGATTGATATGAATTTCGGGGATTTTGGGCCTGTTTTCGATGACGGCGTCGAAGGGATGAAAACGCGTTCGTTGACGACGAACGAAGGCCGGAAATGTCACGGGGATATTTCGTAGGCATTGTAGACACGATAGGGAGTGCTTCCGCGTCGTCTGCCCAGCTGAAACGGGTTGAAACGGCCGTTTTCGAGGTTTCCGGGTGTTTTTGAGTGGAAACATGTGATTTTTGACTTTCCGGGTGTTTTTGGATGATTTCCGCTGCTTCAGGTGCTGAAACGATAGAATGTGGTGCTATGGGCTCGGAAACGGCGAGGGCAGGGGTTGAGGACCCGGAAATGGTGATCAACGGTAAGCGTTCACGTTTGGCGCTAAATCCGGCGCTTATTTCCTTTTCGGGCATCGCAGGGGTTTGTGACGTGTCGTTGGGGGTAGGGGCGGTGGTTTCGAAGTGCTGGAAGGTGGGGGAGGTCGTCTGGGTGCTGGCGTCATCGTAGATAGTGACTAGTTCGCAAAATGGACTGTTGCTGGTGTTAATGACGACTCTTGCTTCATATTCGTCGCATGGGGACTCGGTTTGGGTGGAAATCATCAGCAAATTCAGGAATTTCCCATAGATCGTCACAGTCATGTCACCCAAACTCATAGTTTCCCATAGATAGTCACAGTCATGTTATAGTTTCTCATAGTCACATCACTCAATTTATAGTCGGTTCTTGTTCCATAGCATCCATGCCATGCTTGCTAGTGCTGTCCAGCATTACTTTGTTATGCTATCACACTACTCACAGCTTTGTCACATGGTGACATAGATAATATTTTTTCATTAAGTTAAATAAACCAGCCCTAAACAAAGTCCGTGCACAACAAAAAATTACTAAACATTCAACTTCAACGTTTCAACCTCACCACACCACCACGCAACGACAACCACCCTCATGTCACCTGCTAACAACCACATCAATGGCCACAATGATGACATCAACATGTCAACAAGGAGGACAAACGACACTGGCTACTACCACTACCCAAGGACCGAGCGATGACGATGACAACGGCAACGACAACGACAACGGCTGGCTATCAAGTATGGGTTTTTTTTGTTTTTTTTTTTTTGTTTTTAAATTTCATTTATAATTTCTACTAACTATATCCAAGCAGTCTACAACTACGATAATGACGAGCAACGACAACGGTTATTAAGTAAGGGGTTTTTTTTTAAAAAAAATTTCATTTCGAATTTCTACTGACTATATCCAAGCAGTATACAACTACGACGACCGTGCGTCGACAAACAATGAGCAATGAGCAACAACGATAGCTATCAGGTATGGGTTTAGAAAAAAATCATTTCAAATTTTGACTAACTATATCCAAGCAGTATACAACTACAACAACTGCCGTGCATTGACAACAAGCAACAACAATGGCTATCAAGTATGGAGTGGGTATATTGTGGGTTTTTTTGTTTTAGTACAACGATGTCAATCATATAGAACTACCTACGTGATGTCATGTAGACTACTTGAATATATATATTTAAAAATTTCCTTATCGTTGTGTGTGATATATCTGGTCTAAATAATTCCTAGCTTCAGTATGAGATGGTATTAACCTAAGCTATATAGCACTGTATAGCAATGAGCTAAGTCAATATAGCACTCTATAGCATTAAGTGGTTTTCGGGTAGCGTTACCGTGACACTGGACAGCACTATAAACCAAAGAACCTTTTCTATGGTTCTATGGTGCTGTCCGGTGCTGTCCGGTGCCGGTAAGCTGGCCCCGAGTTTACTGATGATGGTTGCAGAAGAGGGTGTAGGAGTGAAGTATGGGCTTGTTTGAACAGATACAGCTGTGGAGGTAGGTTGGACCTGGATGCCTACATTGATCTGGAGTTTTTGGGCTGATTCTTGGTATTTGGATCCATCTTGAATCCCAGCCACGCGACCGAGCTCGAAAGCATGGACATACTCCTCATCACGGCGCTCCTGCTCGCGTTCAAAAATGTCTGTGAGGGCTTGCTGGATCTACTCCTTGTACTGGGTGTTAAGAGCTTCTGTCATCGAGGCTAGCTTGGCTTCAAATCGAATTTGTCCTTCATCAACTCCGCGGGTGAACTCCTGCATACAGATCTGTTTCTCGTGTTCTGCGAATTTTGTAGTTGCGTCCTGCATATCCCTCTCATATTTGGCCTGAAGACGCTCCCTTGCAATGACTATGTTTACCTTCCAGCTGTGTTCTGAGCCATGGATGTACGATTGGTGCAACATGAGAGTGAGTTGCTCTCGGGTGACTCGAATAGCATCAGTTGGAAGTTTTGCTGCTGGGTTTGGTGGTTCTGGGTAGGTAATGGATAGCGGAGTGTAGGAGATGGTGAATTTTGAAGGGGCAGGGGTTGGCCAAGTGGCTGGTTCATCTGCAATGGCAGGGATGGTGAAAGAGGGGGTAGAATTGGCAGTCTGAGCAGGCAGAGAGACAATCTCCGGGGTTTGAGCTGGCAGTACAACAGGTATTGTGGCAGATTCAGTCCATGAAAGTTTGTTGGCGCGTTGACGCGCGTGTTTGTCAGCAGAAGCAGCTGGCATGGTGGTTCCGTGTGGTCAGTGGGTCTCGTAGTTTGGGTTCTCAGGGCTGTCAGTTTTTCGATCTTAAAGTCTGGTTGCAATCTGGTGTAATCTCAGGGTGTCTGCTGGCAAGTTGAAGATGAGAATAAGCTGAGAAAGTGCTCGAAAACACGAAAGCTTAGATGGCTGAGTTCGAATCACTCTGTTGTCACCAGATGGAGTAGTCCAGATTGTCTTAGAGGCTAAGCTAAGGCTCGTAATCGCGTCGAGCAGCACTGCTGGATAGCGTAGCAGGCTAGTTCCATGTTATTAGTTGTATCTAAGTAGCTAAGGTATCTACGTAGTCACATGATATCCAGGTATCTAATCTAATCTATCTAATTATCTCTGTCTTGCCAGATTGCACTGCCACATCGGGAACGGAGTATCTTTTTTACCTTGGAAAGGAATCCTAAATTAAAGTTCGTAAAAATAATATGTTTCGTACCTTCAATAACTCATCTTGTGTTTTGTTTTATATAGCTTTGAGTTCACGATGTGCAATCCACCTTTTTACACTAGTTCCGAAGAAGCAGCCAAGTCAGCGAGTGAAAAGGACCTTGCACATAATGCGGTAAGCAACTTTTCCCTTTGTGGTCTGGTAGTCATTAGTAACAGTGTTCAATCTAGGTATGTACGGGAGCTGATATCGAGATGATATTTGCCGATGGTGGGGAAGACGGATTTGTGGGTCAAATGGTCGAGGAAAGTGAATGTTTCCACACTCAATGCAAGTATGTCGTCGTTTATATTTACCCTTTCCAAACCCCCACCAATTAACCATTCTTACAAGGTGGTATACCTTCATGCTAGGGAAGATGTCATCTGTAACTACCATTGTAGAAAACTTGCGTAAACGCTCTGTACAGGTTACTACTGTCAAACTTATCGTCACTTTGACTTTTTTTTAACATTTTAAGCAGATTGTGAACTACGCAATTACAGAGTTTGTTCAAGGCCAGACGCGTCGGTGGGCGGTCGGATGGTCATTCATCGATATGCATCTCCCTGATATGAGTGTTCTGTGTAGGCCTTTCCGAGTCAGTTATAATCCAGCCGTTTCAAAAGTCTGTAGCACGTATCCCTTCAATTGTTGGGGGTCATCCGCTGTACCCACTCATGCCACCTCGTAATACACTAACTCAGTCATTCCCGAACTGCTCAGTCCCTATGTTAGCACACATTCTTGACTGGAATCTTTGCCCGCTCGAAGGTGTATCCGCAACTAACAGAGATCCAGGATCCGTCAGTAACGCTGTTTCTTCTTCTTCAGCTTCAAGAACCTTGTTTGTGGAAGCTGGGAATACATGGTCTCGAAGTGCGCGACGTCGTCGTCGCTTAAATTTAAAGTATTCAATTCATGAAGATTAATGTGTGAGGAAAAATTACCTATGTTTTTCTTGGAAATATGCCAGTTGTGGCCTGACATATCCCCTTTTGGGTGTTTTGAAGGGGGGAGGAGGGTCCAAGACAGTAGTCTTGTGTAACTTGACGGCCGTTGGAAGGGTGGGTTCCTTCGGTGTTAAAACAGCCAGAAATCTGATCAGCTTTAAGATATCAGATCACATGTACTGAGCACGTGAGATAAGTCCTGAGCACGTTTGATCAACGATTCACCAAGGCCTTTGATTCACCTTCAATGAATAACTCCAACGCGGACCATGCCAGTGGTTTCTCCTGGCTGAGCCTTCAAGGCAAAAATATTATATGTGAGATTATCCAACGGCGGCTCCCCCAATGGTCGAATGGCCCTCGAGATTCTCAAGTTGATTGTTGGGCACACAATCTCGAGCGCATTCCGACCATATTAATCACATCAACTGGTTGGGGGAAAACTGCAGCGTTTTTTGGTGCCGTTATGGTCCTTCAGCATCTCAACCATACCCGACCACAGGGCATACCAAAACCACCACCCAAACCTGTTGCTCTAGTGGTAACACCATTGATTGAGCTTGGGAATGCACATGTACGTTGCCTACTAGAATTATGGTGCTCCCATTTGGCTTATACTTTGAAACTAAAGGCCCGGGAAATGGTTGAACTTGGCCTGAAGGCGATCTTGTTGAATGCTGAAAGCCTGCAGGTTGCAAATACAGAAGGTCAAAACCTGTTTTCCGAGATCCAAGAAAGTCAATGGGCTGTCGTGCTTCTTTCTGCAGAACGACTGGCATCTACCGAAATTGACAAGATTCTTCGAGACCAAACTTTCAGGCAAAACCTTGTCCTGCTTGGGATCGATGAATCACACCTTCTTGTTCCTTGGGGCAAGGACTTCCGACAAGCATACCACCAAATCTCCCTCCTCCGCAAGCGTCTCCCACCTCACACTGCCATTGTTATGGCTACTGCCACCCTCTCTGCAGGGCGTGACTTCACCTCACTTTGCAAAGAACTCGACCTCAAGCATGGTCAATATCACTGCATCTGCCTTTCGTCTGAGCACCCAAATGTTCATATGGTTATTCGAGAGCTCACACACACCCTTGGAGGGTACCAATTCCCAGATATTGTATGGGCCTTCAAACATGGCGTCAAGGCTGTCATTTACTGTCGTACTCTTGACCTTTGTTTCCGAGTTGCACTTTATGGATGGAGGCAATGTCCAACCGGTGTTGCACGACTGGATAAAATATGGCTCTGGACGTCAATAACCTCCCCTTCATATAATACTTGCACACTCAAACTCTTTAAGACATGTGACGAAACAACCACCATCATAGCCTCAATAGCATTTGGGATGGGTATGAATGTCTGAAACATCACGGACGTCATCGACCTTGGCCTTCCTAGCACGATGTGTGCTCTTGTTCAGCAAAATGGGCGTGCTGGTCGTGACCTTGAGCAGGCTGCTCAAGCGTGGACATATGTGGAATCCTCCATCCTCAATGCTGTCAGAGCTTCAGCACCCACTCCACAGCTCCAAAAGCATCTGGAGGGTCTTGATGCTGACCTTGTGAAGCTTCTCAAGTGCTATACTCAGCGTAGGTGCCTCATTGCCTGTGTCAATGTGTGCTTGAGTAATCCCGGTCCCACATCAAACCTTCACTGTCTCGAAGCTGGTCGACCCTATCCGTGCAGCAGCTGTGTCGATTTTGACACGCATCACATTCTTGTGACGACCACCACTGCCACAACGACAACAGCACCACCAAAGGATCACACACCCACCGCTGCACTTCCGCCACTTCTCACAAAGTCTCACCGCAGGAACACACTCCAGTGGCTCAACCATTTCGCCATTACACGTTGGGCCCAAAAAACGGATGTTGCTGCTCGCCATTTGCCACATGATGTACTGTGGATTGGCACCTCGTTGGATTTCATCCTTGATCACTTTCATCTTTTGCGGTCTCGTCAATCCCTGGATACAATCCTACCAACCTGGAAGTATCTGCAAAGTGATGGTGATGCCTTATTCACTCTTATAGAAGATCTCAACCATCGGTTTGATCACTATATACAGCAAATGAAGAAAAACAGAACTCAAAAAGCAGCTCTTACATCAGGAAAAAGAAAAAAATTCGGTAGCATCCACTAAGGATACATTGCTTCTGAAGCCCACTGTAGCCTTTCAAAGAGGTCCATTGAACACAGAGCGGTCTGTAACATGGTGCGGAGCAGGGTAGTACAACGGAGTCAAGTAGTGTTGGTCAGTAGTCACCCGTAGCCACCGTTGTTCCAGCTGTGGGGCCCATAGGCTTAGTACTTGATGTGAGTGTTCTGTGGTGCATCGTAGAAACACATGATGTTTCGTAGAGCTCTCAGGTCATGGCCCTTAGCTTAATTGTACCAGTTGTTCTATGTATTTACTCTCTCAGACTTTCAACCTGGTGTTGTGAAAATTGTTGTTCCCCATACTACTTCAATTGACAGTCAACTCGGGGGAGATAATAAGATAAATTTAGGGCTAGTATATACAGTACTGAACCCAGAACGTGTACAAAAGAAAGCTATCGAGTACGTTGGTGATGTCGTAAGTGGGTCTTTTCAACAGCATTTTTAGCTTGACGAAGCACATACAGGTTGTAGTAGTGGTGACGGAGTAGCAAGAAGTCATGGTGTCGAAGGTAAGGATTTAGGTAGAAGGTCTCAGAGGCTTGAAGAACGGTGTGGGATACCCAACCAGCCTCAATACCTTTCCCATAGCATGGGATGAGGTGGCACATTCACAAAATTTGGGTGATTGGGATGATCGAAGCGCGTTGCTGGTGATTATGAGAGGAAAGGGATACCTGGAACATCCCAAGGTCGGTGATGGCCTGAGGTGAGCTGAGTGGTTTGAACCAATGAACGTATGCAAGAGGGTGATGATAGCTTCCATGGACCACAGGAAGTCGAAAGATTAACCTGACTTGTGCGATCCTTACACCTTTGAAGCCAAAGTATGTAGCGCGGGATGTTGGACGAAGTAATTTAACCAACTCACCACTTAAGGGATTTTCCTTCTCAGTCGCTGGTGTTTCTTGTACTAGAACTGTGCTAAAACGCGCAGGAGAGGCCGCTTTAATCCCATCCCGTGTAATGGATCCGGGCTTGTGCTTGGTTGCGTGAACAGTATCTTTGGTGGGTTTTGAGGAAACTTCTCGAATAGTGGGTAGATGAAGTGAGAATTGCTTGTAGACAGGGATAACAGAGGTTTCTTTGGGATGAATAGCAGCAGTGATGGAGCGGCTGTTGAGGAATGTGTCAAGATGTTGAAGAAAATCGACTGCGCCAAAATCTTGGATTATGGATGGGATTGTTGCGTGGGGAATTGATGGGACTTTGGCTATAATGTATGCGATCTCCGAGTCCTCGTGATCACCGGCAGCTGAGTTGTACTCATCTTCAAGTTCCTCTTCCTCATCCTCGTTCTCGTCATTACCTCCATCCCTCGTAATTTGTGCAATATACCCTGGGACTGCCCATTGAAGGTAGAGACAAAATTGGTGAATCGATTCCTGTCGGCTCAGCCATACTGTCATCTGTTTAATGTACAATTTCTTATTTGATGAATTATAACCCATTTTAGCCAGATCGATGTGAAGCCGCTCAGATCCTTCTGTGTTAAAACCATCTGCGGTGCCTCGGGAACGTATCGAATCAAAGTAGTGTTTTATGTTATGTAATTTGCTGATATTGAAATGCTCACGGATTGCCAGATCCACGAACACGCTCTTGTTATCATGGAATGCTTTCCATGCAAGATCCAGCTGGGCCAATGACTTGTCTGTGTGAGTCTCAAAATGTGCATAGTATATGAAATCTAATACTCCTCGTACAGCGCGAAGGACAGCAGGGTCGGCTGCACCTGCGAGGATACCCAAGAAAACTTTCTCCATATTCTTGTGTTCGGTTCCAGTCCATTGGGTCGTTGACAAAATCCCCTTTTTGAAATGTCGGAGATCGGGATGCGGAGTCATTGTTCGAAACCTTCGATCAATCTCCTCACTCCCTCCAGCCATTGCGTCTGTCGACCAACTAACAATGTGATCCTTGAATACGCCTTTGTGAAGTTGGTGCAGAATATCGGGTGTGATGCAGGAAAATATATTGCAATGAGGTAAGTCCTTCCAGAAGGGATCCATTATGCGTAGGCTCTGACTCTTGAATTCCGCTGGGTTTTCTCCCTTTGCCTGACGTTTGAAAAGCTTGAGCGTCTTTTCAGGGTCTCAGAGAGCAGAGTTGACAGGTGACCCACGCTGCTTCGGATCGACGGTACAGGTTGGGCATGCGCTTTCTTTGCAACATGCCACAAGACATTGCTCTGGGTAGTCGGCGATGTAAGCAGCAAGTATTGGGTAAACGGTGCGTATAAAACCATCAGCGCAGTCTACATCGACCCCGTTTTGACCAGCCTTTACTAGTGGCTTCAATATCATCCTCATACACTCATGAAAAAGCTGGTAGCCTTGCGCTGACCGTTTTCCCTTCGAGAAGCATTGAAGCTTTGCAACCGGAAGGTAAGCGACCAGCACCATGGCTCTGGCCGTTGGCTGACAGCAAACCTCTTTTTCAATGTTGCCAATCGAAAGATATACCGGCCAGGCTTGTTTGTCACCACTAAAGCGCGATAGGTTGGTCTTATCAGATGATAGAATGACAGGGGCAATTGTTGCCCCTTCTGGTAAGAGTTTCTGTTTGTCGTCAAGTAGTAAGATTCCTAATCAGAATTCATCAGGATCGTCGTGAAATATACCTGGGTATCCCACCACCAATCCGCAGTCCACATTTCACCATATTCCCGGTTCGTCCGTTCTGCATCTTGATACACTTTACTCGGAGCGTAATTAAGTTTATCTTTAAACACAGGATTGCCCAGGAGCTCTTTGATGCAATCGATGGGATCCCTATGCCAGAGCTCAGCCTCCTCAGTTTGAAACTCCCCACGGTGATCTTCGATATCACCAACAATTTGGAAGGGGGTGAACTTCCACTCAGGCCCATGCGGCAGGTTGTCAAACTTATTCAAAAGCGACCATGCATTGTGGAATGAAGGGACGGTATCACCTTTAATCTAAATTTGGACAATGGTGAGATTCATTCCTGATATGCATGTGGAATTTCTCACCGATTCAAGCTTTAAAAAGGCATCAATCTTTTTCTGGCTCACACCAGCTGTCATCAGCCACCGCGCAAGCTCCCACTCTTTCTCCGTCTCAAATGGAGCCCAAGGCGCCTTTCCCTCTGCTTTCTGTTCCTCCCGTCTCTTCTGAAATGTGGTTTTGCATTCCCCTGTAGCAACACCAGCAGGCAAAGGGAAGTCCTCAACCCAGAGACTCTCACCCTCGTTTTCCTCAGCTACTTCTTCAATCTCAACTGCCCGGCGTTTTGGATAGGATGGCGGGTCTTCGTCATGGTCCTGATCCATGAGGTCCGGGGGATGGAAGTCAAAGATTTGCTCATTGTCAGACTCCAAATCCATAGGTATGTCAGCTGGGTTGTCTCCACTGTTCTGACTTCTCTCTGACTCGTCCTCATCATCCGAAGACAGAAGTTGTTCTGACAATGCTAAATTCTGCCTTTCTGAGCAACATCGAGATTGGGAGATATGTGAGCGCAGTCCTTGCTCAGTCCGTTGGAAAACAAAACAGAATTGACACTGGAATTGAGAAGACATGGAGATCTGGAAATGAAAGTTGTTGACACACCGGATTTCTCGAGAAAGGTCTGTGCATCACTCCATCATGATTTGTTCTTTTTTTTTTCGGTGTTAACCAAACAGAGTCGTCTTTTCTTCCTGTTACACATTGGGCCTCTTGAATGGCTTCTTCTTCATCTGACAGTGACTCCGAGAATGATGCCAGCGACTCAGTAGGCCTTGGTCCTCCACGACAACCTCCCAAGAAGGTCATAGGTAAAACTGTGATAGTAGACTCCCCAGCAGAGGACGATGACTCAGAGGACGATGCCACGCCACCTCCTGAAGTTCCTGTCGTCAGGCCAAAACCAGCTGCAAAACCCAAGCCAAAAACTACAGTTCCAGCTCGCGCACCAAGCTCACGGTTAGCTCATGAAGGGCATGCAGTTTCAGCGAAAAAAAAAGAAATGGGTCAGATTCGTTCTCGAAACTTATATGATTACTGGATCTAACAACTAGCACCACAGACAAAGAAGCTGACAGGAAGAAGATTGCTCTACTTGAGAAGAAATTGGCCAAGGCCAACAAACTCGTTGGTGCGCACAATGACGTGGCAGAGACCTCAAGGAATCCCAGTGCGATCAGATTTTCATATCTTCGCTCAATCCTAACACACTACCCTTTCAATAGATCCTCCAATACTAGAGAGTGGTCCTGAGAGCGAAGACCCTGAAGATGAAGAGACTCTGGCGTTTTCAAGCTCAGTATGTGCATTTTTTCTGGGCGAACTATTCTAATTTTGTCTAATTTTGTCACCACAGATCATATCCTTACCCACCGTGAGTGCTGGTACGAAAGTTAAAGCACCTCCAGCAATGCGTCGCATGCCAGCAAATTCCGCAGCCTCGAAGTCCTCCATCTCTCACCGTACCTTCCTTACCATTCCTGATGAGCCCGGATTGTCATCGGTCTCGATGCCATCATCACCATCACCTCACATTCATGAATGTTCCACAACAACAGGCAATGACAGTACCACCACCAATCAGCAGTCCAATAGTAGCCGTGGTAAACGACCACCTTCCACATCCATCTCAGCCCCATCAGCAAAGAAAAAGAAATCACACATGGCGATACTACCACAACTTGAAACTGCACCCTTCCGGGACAGTTACGTTGATGGCGGTGGGAGGCCAAAGTCCTCTGACTATTCCGATGTAGTTGAGGCCCTATTACTCTGCAGCATGCATGAGTATGAGGCACTCATCTCTGCAACAGATGCTTTTCCTTCTGGCGCTCTCCAAACAGACTGGGTTCGGTCGTGCTGGAAGAACACCGCAAATGCTACCAATGAGCATTTTGAAATCTCTGATAGAATGGGGCGATTGGTACGTATCTAAATTCTACTGCTAGCGTCGAGTTTTGAATTCTGCCTACCAGATAAAGAAACGCGGTTCTCGTACACGTGGTGACACGCTCATGCATGTGCGGTCACTCATTGTAACAACATATAAATTCAACCGGAAGTCAACCCCCCGAGGCGTTGCAAAGAACGTGTTGAGGTCAGCTGAGCTGCTTATGGATGGCGCTTATCACTACAAGGTTTGTCCGATATTTCTAATTTGAATAAGCTTAACGCAACATTTTTCTAGGACACTGTCTTGCATACAGGATACGCGCAACATCACATTATCTCTGAGATTATCCACCTCGCATTCTTCAGTCATTCCACCTCAGTTGGTGTCGTCTACCCCCGGCTTTTTGACCCCATTAGCCTTAGTACTCTTGCGCTCATATTTACCCTGGTCAGTTTGCTTTTCTGGTCCCATTTCATCTCCGTCTCATCTGTTTCACATATTACCAATAGATTGAACACTGCCTCAAGGAGTGGAGCACTGGACGACATGTATGGGCCAATATTACTGAGAAAGACCTCAAAGCCGCATACTGTGTCCACAAAGTTGACCTTCTAGCATGGCAGAATGTGAATGTGCCTGTAGTTGAAAACATTTGAAAGAAACTTTATACTCGTGCATGGTATGGTTCTAACCAGAGTATTTACATTCTTGATCTAATATTCAAAGCATTTATAGCCGGAATGCTGGTGTTCCAGAGGACCTAGAGCCAGTAACACGAATTGTTGGTGATGTTGAAGAGCAACTTCGCGACGAGCTGGAAGGACGAACAGGAGAGACAGACAGTGAGATGTCTGATATCTCCACGTAGCTTATTAGCAACTGTACTATACCAATATCATGTTCTGTTTTGCCCAGCTTCACTTGTCTAAGGTCTTTCTGCGGTTTTTTAGAAGAAATTGAGCTGTTTGTCACTACATATACTTAACACAATGCTAGCTACAGTAGTGCCCATAGTAGCCAGCTATGAGATGCATCTTACAATCTGTGGCTGCTATGTTGAGCTACAGAGAATGTCCGTACTCCATAGTCACTACTACGGACGACTACCAGGCTGTGGCTTGGGCTACTGGGACTACATAAAGGGGGGACTTGACTACACGGATATATGGGGTCCATAGCCTACCTGACGCTACCGACTAAAGATGTTTTTTCCTGATGTACACAAGAAAACAAAGAAGAAAACAAGAAAAACACCAACACTCAATCATCAATCTCCAGGCTTGTCATTCGTCTGCCTGCTCGCCAAGCTCTCCACCCTGCCACAGCCACAACAACAAGCACATCACTCCATTCCCCACTGTCACCTCGCCATACTCTCTTACCAACTTCAGCACCAAATAATCCACCATCCTCCACCTGGGAGCCACCATCTCCCAGACTTGCATATCAAGATCTTTTTGCCAAGTGTCGACTTCATGATGTGGGATCTAATGAAAATGATGAGAATATGGATCCAAAACGCAGAAAGGTGAGTTCTGGCCCTTGATTTTGTAGAGTATAAACATACCAACACTCTCAATCATATAGACTTCACCATCGATTGCAGCCATTCGCTGATGCGGACCACACCATCGCCTCTTACGTTGTGTATTCTCTGAGTTGTCCAAACCCTCACCAAGTAATTCTTCATCACCGGGTAATTCATCATCCTCTGGTGGCTGCGCACCCTCTAATTCCTCTGATTCCTCGGCTTCTTCCTCTCTGTCATGTATTTCATTCGTTAGGTCAGTTGTAGCCATGTGCATGTTGATAATAGTCGATGTGATGGTACTTTTTGAGACAAAAGCATGAAATTTCCCCTCTCGGAGTGTCTTGGTGCCTTCTGTCAGGTCATCATGGTCAACAACAGCAACATTCCTGCCGGGGCAAAAACTGTTGACCTCTTCCTCCTGCAGATGATTCATGACAACATGAAGCTCATTATCTAGACTGCTTTCACCATGACCTTTGGCACGCCTTTTTAGGGTAACATTTTCCTCCATTTCGTCTTTAAGATTGAGAAAATTGTTGACATTCATTGACAGGACTTCACAATAGAAGATATCATCAAATTGCTTTCCTTTGTGTTGAGCAAGATCCTCGAGCCAGAAATTGAAATGTTCCTGCATCAGATCCATTTCGATGAAGCGTCCTTGCTGACCTTTCAGGTTCACAAGCCAATTCTTCTGAATGGTGTCAATCAAGAGCTCGCTCCATTCCCATTTGAAGTTACAAAACAACTCCATCAGGAACTGAGAGTAATATGGATTTCCACTGCCAGCAAAGGTAATGAGCCAGACCTATAGAGCACAATGGCTGTCATCTTTAATTTTGTACGTCTTTCTTAAAACTCACCTTCATTATTTCCCATACACGTCCGCTATCCCCCTCTGCCACAGCCATACAAACCTCTCTCCACCAGATCGCATTTCGAATGAACAGAATTGAGTTTGCAAGGGTTGTGTCTGCGTTTGCCTTGGGCTGTTCAGGTGGGAGCAGTAGCTTAAGTTCATCTTCATCTGATTGACTCTTGTCTTCATCATCCATTGTAGCGTCCTCAGTCTGTCTTGGTCGGATCCATTCGGACCCTTGTGGTGGCCTCGTTTCAGGTGGGGTGCTGGCATTTAGTACCGCGTTGTATGCCTGTGTGGTACTATGTTGATGAGCCAAGCTTCTGGCAACAGTAAGAAGCTCCTCAAAGCTCGGTAACAATGATTGACCCCTGAAATGTTCAACCAGATTTGTTGTCGCAAAATATAACCTGGGTATCAAAGCTGGTCAGTACTACTACACCCAACTTGTTATGTCAAATAACTCAACTCCCAGCAGATGAGCAGATGCGAGTCGAGGGCAAGATTTATGAGGTGCGCGCCATCATAAAAGTCAACCTTTCTCATATCTGATGGTGTTGGGCACTCTGCCAGCCCAGCGATGGTTGAAAGTGAGTTTGGCTCATCAGAAGAACCCCAGTGGGTCCAGACGATTCGGCTCATGTCCGTCCATTTGGTATGCCAAAGCTCAAGCAGAGGAATCATCCATCGGAAAGAATGGAAGTCATCAGATTCCATTGCTGACATCTTCTTTAGAGACAATAACATATTAAAGGTTTTGCCGTCACCCGACCAGATTGAAGCTGTATTGTTGAGTGTCTCTTCTTTCATCCCCATCTGTGTTGATGCGAAATCAAGAATACCTTCCTTCATCCCCTGTATAAGCATCTCGTTGGCGCTGTTGGTTGCAAGAGGTGTGACATTTGTACGTCTCGTATGAGGAATTTGATTTTTTGACACAGATGATGCCACATATTCCCTTAGTTTCTGGCGAAATGGTGAAAATGCTGGGACAAAGTTGAGAAGACACTGAAGAAAATGAACCGCAGCCACGTTTTCGAGATGCTGTGCTTCAATATCCTCCAAAATGAGGTCTGTTGTAAGCTTCTTTCGCTCTTGTTGTTTTTGGCGCTGGATGATGTTGTTCATGTCAAATGCCTCTTGATGGTAGTCCTCCATTTCAACCGCTGTCGCTGCGAGTCCGGTAATCATTCGGTTTTCTCTTCCAATACGGTGATCTTGTTGGCGTGCATAAGCTTGAATGTTGTCACTGACCACAATGAAATGACGCCCAGCTTCCATTGCAGCCTGAAGATCCTCCTTTTTCTGTTTAGCCATCTGTCGGAGAGCTTCGTACACTGTCCAATATGAGACTGACTGCCCAATTCAACTCTCAACACGGAAGACTGTCCCTGGTGCCTTGACTGCGAAAAGCCAGATCCCATGACACAGTGCATACAGACTGGCCCATTGTGAGTGCCCAAACGTCAAAGACATTAATGCATTTAAGGTGACCTATCAATCCATGAGCAAGGCCTCAATGTAATGTATCATATCTGACTCACCACAGCTTTAGGGCGATTGATCCGAACTGCAGCTACTTTGGATTTTCCCCCATGACGTTCTTTGGCTGTATACAAGTCGAGAAGGAACGACATCATAGGTGCGTTCTCATTTGCTATGTCTTGAATAGATGAGAGACTGAAAGAATTGACTTTATCCCAGGAAACTTTGAAGTCCTCGTTCTTGCCACGCCCACCGTCTTTTACCTGAGCTCGGAGATGGAGGCCCGTGTCACACGCAGTCATGTTGTCAGCCTCCTCATTAACCTTCTCAGATACCAACCGTGTTGCCCATGTCACCAATGCAGGGTAAGCATGGCGTATTTCCTCAAGACTCAAGTTTGAGACAAACATATTCATCCCCGGTGGGGTACTCTTGTCATTTGTTAGGAATGCTGTCCTTCGAGCATCCTCATAGAGGAGCTTGAGGATGGTGCCGAGGTAAGGTTTGGTTGTCCCATTCAGCATTGCCTTAACCATTCTCTCATGCCGTTCATTCTTTTTTTCCTTCTGAAATAGCTGCACCAAAAACTTTGGAACATCCCAGCCTACATTCTCTATAGCATCAAGAATACTATTCAGCTTCACAGTGTTCGAGCACGGTGGTTGACGTTGAGAAGATGGAGTTGATTGATGTTGAGAAGATGAAGCTGGTTGGTTTGGAGTTTGAAACGGCCCTTGACTCCCAAGGTGCCTTCGCTGGGGAGTCTGTTGCATGGTAGTGGTTTAATAAATAGTCTACTCTTGTCCGACCCATTTTCAGAGGAACCGTGAAACATGTCTTAGACGCGCTGATTAGATTGAGCCTAAGATTAGATTACATTCGCCATACCACGTGATGTTCAAAATGCGTTGATTTTTGACCGAGAACGCCGAATCGACCCACCCACCAAAGGGTCGTCAAGTTGCAACAGACCTTATATAATAGTGATCGATTGTCATCACATTATCATTAGGTCTGTTTTAGGAGACTACCAAGACAGCCTAAAGAAAAAAATCGACACCGGGTTTTTTGTAAAATTTTGGTGCCCCCTTGTCAGTACTGTTACCTTTTCGTCACAGGAAGATCATCATAAATTTGATCGATATGATAGTGATAATCACTATGATCATCTTTTTTGGTGACAGATTTCAATGATGGATCATGGAAGCTACTAGCAGTGACAGGTTCACCTTTAAAAAACCCGGTTACCCAAGGTAACAGGTTGCAATTCAGCATCTTCTCTCTCTCCTTTTTACACTCCCTTACTAGTAGGATATACCGAGTCGTAAAACACCTTCAACAGATGTTAGAGTGGAGGGAAACAAGATGGGAGGGTTGATCGGTGTGTTAACCATCAGAAATGCGACCTACCATAGGGTTGTCCGCGTTTGAATACATTGAATAGAGCTAAGTTGATGAATACATCATAAGTTTGATTGATAGATAATCACTATAATCATTTTTTTGGTGATATGTTTCAATGATGGAAGCCACCAGTAGTGAGGCCAGGCTTACCTTAAAAAAAACTCGGTTAATACCCAGGGTAACAGGTTCCATAGCTTCAAATTAATTAGTGGTAACACATTCCTACTCGACCAACAGCAACAGTTTGTTGAGATCATCACGAACTTCAAGCTTTACCATAGTGACTTTATTTGATATAGATGCTAGACTCTTATATAAACCAATGGTCAGAGATGAAACAGGTCATTACAACAGCAACGAAGCCATGAAGCTAACTATTGGAGAATTAGTCCTCATTGGAATATTTCTCCAATGCTTCCTCTACGGTAAGACATTTCCCGCACAACCTGCACGACCCTTACTAAATAAGTATAATACCAATCTGTCCCCAGGACTGTATTCTGGCATATTTGCCATATATTTACAAGGAACATTGAAAAGAAGCACTGACAAGAGGAACAATATCCTTTTATACGCTCTCTGTGCTCTCTACGCTCTATCTGCTGTTGCCATCGTGGCTGATATAGCACGTGTCACATACTATTATGTTAGTAACAATTCTATCAGTAACGATAACCATCTTTTTTTACGCTTTCAGTTGTGCAGTTTCTCAGGAATGTAAAAACACTACTCCAACTGGATTATCTTCAAATCGCGGTATTTAGTTGCTGTGATTTCATCGCTCAATCCATCCTAGTATGTATACACCGCTATGCCTATCATTTATTTTACTGATGCAAATCTTAAAGGTCTACCGTTGCTGGATTGTGTGGGGTTGCAATATCCATGTTGTGATCCTTCCTTCAATCTTAGCAGTTGCATACTTAGGTCAGTCAACCTATCTTATTTTACTGGCCAATTTAAATCATTTCTTCTAGTTACCTGGGTAGTATCTAGCAGCTTCCAGTCCATCCTCTCAGGCCAAGTTGTACAACCTGACTGGACGTATGGGGGGACCCTGGCGGCTCTCGCCATTTCCATGGCCGTGAATGCTCTGGTGACGTTCTTAATTGTGTTCAAGATCTTCAGGGTGTACCATGAAATCAAGTCTACCTCAGACGACCAAAGTTTGGGGGCTACTGGCGGGAGAAAAATTCGGGCTGTCATATTCATAATAATTGAATCTGGCATGATATTGTTTTCAATCCAATTGGCTCGGCTCCTGGGTACCATTTTTGCAGTGACGGACGCTGGCATTAAAACTCTTCAGATCATCATTGTTATCCACCAAATGTTGACCGTGATTACAACATCAATCCCTGCTACTTCTCATTTTACTGATAACATGGGTCTGTCTAGGGTATAACACCTACAATCATCCTGGTGCGGGTCTCCATGGGATTGTCCTTCCACGATAAAGAATCCATGAAAGAATCTACCATTGAGAGTTTGTGCTTTGCGGCCAACAATCCAAATTCAATGTCGGAAACGGAAGATCATGATGCCGGTATTGTCAATGATGCCGGTATTGTCAATGAAGATGATAACATCGGCGTTCGACAAGGTGACGATATCGAGATGGTAGATAGATGATCGCATAGAGCCTGGAGGCAGCATTCAAGGCAGCATGCACTAGACTTGTAGATATGGTGCATGTACATAAACTGGCCTTGGTCAAAAACTTCCATAACGAGCGCTCGGCACCTTATCTTACCTTATACTGCAGTCTATTTCTTATTTCTCCTTATCCATTTTTTGTACCTAGCAGGATAGCCATCGAGCTTGGTATATTTCATATTCACATTTCGTCTTCGAATACTCACTGTATTTATTGTAGTCAGCATCTTCTATTTCATTCCTTTGATAATTTACCCAGTCATAAAAGGCCTTCAAAAGATGTTAGAGCGTTGGGAAAGATCAGTCCAAATATTGATGGGGGTTGGCACTGGCAGTGTTGATCGGGTGTTAATCATCAGAGAAACGACAGAGCATATAAGACATTCGCAATCGGGGAGGGGATAGGTCAATCAAGCCAACCCATTTTTTTCCATTTTTTCATTGACACTTTTCAAATCAACCAGATATATACGCATCGACGCACGCACGCAACTCGTGTATAGCTTTGAACCAAAGCCGTAGCCTAATGGCGGTTCTAGCGTCTATTACGACCAAACCCAACAACTCCAGCAGACAGGGGTAAACCCCCTCCTCCCGCAGCACCCCGTCTCATCTCCTCTTCATCTAACCCCGCCTCTTCCAAAATCTTCTCAACCTCTGCTAGAATCAGTTTATACGCAGCTTTAGAAGCCGGCGTTAAAAATAATCGCAATGAACAAAAATAATAAGCTACATACAACGAAATACAACGTACTATATCATTCTTCAGCAAGTGTAAATCCATCTCTACGTAATTGCTTCCCTTGATTTTCGCCGTTTCCATGTGCCTTTTGAGTCCAGTATTCACCTGAGAAACGCGGTCAGGAGAATATTATAAGAGGCAGAGAAGAACTAACGTGAACGAGCGTAGAACATGGCTAACGTTTTTCCAGGTAACGGAGTACTTTGGATATCTTCCGGCGAACGTGTGGTATCTTTTGATACACCCATGAAAGCTGTTCCTTGAGAGCGAAGTTCATCCTGAAGAGAAGAAATAGTTAAAAAAAACTTGAAGAGAGTGTGCGTTGGATGGGGAGAGAATGAATTTTACCTGAGATAGTTTGGGGTCCTCGTCAATAAGTTCGATTTTTCTTGTTGATGGATCCTCCTCCATGCTCTCTGCCGCGTTCCCCACAATTTCCTCCTCGTCAGCCTCGTCATGCTCAACATCAGCATTATCTCCATCTCTTTCTTCCTCCTCCTCTTCATCGTCGTCATCATCATCATCGTCAGCATCGCTATCATCGTCGTCACTGCTACTTTCTACATCACCATCTGGGATAACGACATCACTCTCGTTCAAACAAAGATACTGGTCCATTTTGTCCAGTTGAAGTGAGTAAAAATCGTCCAAAGTATACTCGCATGATCCACGTTCATAGATTCCTCCATATCTATGAAATAAAAAAAAGCTATAACTCCCAGATTTTTCAGATGACAGGAGAGAAGCCTCCCTTACATGTAGAGTGTGCTTCGGAGAACTGCTAACATGGTATTATATCTTGGCAGAGGAGTTGTGAGCAATGGATCGGTAGGATCAGGTCGGTCGAGTGTCGCTGTCTTAGGGGTCTCGGGAGCAGCAGCGGGTGGCTGAACCTGTGACTTTAGGGTTTCGACAACTACACCATGAAAAAAAGATACATACCTCGTCTTCACCTTCATCCTCCTCCTCACTATTTTGCTCCTTCCACTTCGCATCTTTATCCTTCTGTTTTTTCTTTACGCCTTTAGACTTGGCACCACCCTTTGCTTTTGGTTTTTTCAACGTCATACTGCTCCATTTCCCCTTCCCGGTGAGCTGATATCCGTACCTTGACAAAAAAAGAAGAGAAAAATTGATCAGCCACCCAAAATCATGTAGTAAAAAAAACGATAGAGCAACTTACAAATCATTCCAAAAAACACTCTCCAACGTCTCTTCGTTAGTATCTTCATCTGTAACACCTCCAAAAAGGATACCCATCCCTTTTCCTGCCCATAAAGTCATCGTACAACCACTATGGAGAGAAGGCGCGTATACGTCGGATGCGCGTTTACGTTGTTCCCATTTGGTCGTTAGTTGAGTTTGAGGTTGCTTGCTAGGCACTTTCGATGTAGTTTTTTGGTAGTGCGTTAACTGTTTTCGACGCTGGGTGTGGATCTGCAGTAGAGGGTAATGTGATTCTTGGGGGGATATTGGTTAGCATAACGATGGAAAGGGGAAAATATGGAAAGAAGCATACTTCAGTAACCAGGTATCATCGAGCATTACGCCAACTGGACGTTTCCCTTTTGCGTATTCCATGCAATATCCACCTAATTCCTTAGTTGTTAAGTTCGCAAATCGAAGCTTGTAGGGTTGAGAGGGGCAGACCGTGTAAGATGATGCCATCGGCGCAAGGCAGAAAGGAGAAACCACTGCGTGGTCTGTTGTTCTCTCGACTGAGAAGGCGATGTTCATCCCTGGAACTTACGAGGTAAAAACTCACGATGGTTTAGCATCCATTTCTCTAAATTCGACCTGATTCCATTTGTACTCTTGCGTGTCGAATAACCACAAGTCGTTTAGATAGCGAGCTAATTTACAGATTTGTCAGATAACTTCATTCACATAATTGACACGCGTACCTGTCACTCCAGGATCGTAGAATCCTCCCAATAGTACAAGGTAGTGTTTCCAAAAAGCCATTCTACAATTGTTCATATATAAACGTGAACCAGAGATAGGAAGTGATTTAACGCACTAACCGATGTCCAGATCGTGCGCTAGGTCTTATCTTTGTATCGATACGGTCCCAAGAGTGGGTGGTGATATTGAAGCACCAGAAATCACGATAATGATGGAAGGTATTTTGATGCAGAGACGAAAATTCTCCACCTATGTTTTGCAATCAGGGACCCCCAAGCCGATTATGTGTCGAAAAAGCACTACGTACCGAAAAGAAAGATCTTTCCACCTCCAGCTAGCGAAACAGCTACGGCATGTGCGGATCTAGGGCCTGGACAAGTTGGAGAAACGAATTTACTCCATTCGTCTTTCTCTGGTGTATACCTAGAAATACTGGATTCAAAAACAGAAATATTTTAGTGAGTTGTGTAGGAATCAAATGTTTCAGAACGTACCGCTCGCCCATCCTCACTAAAGAATTCTCCTCCAATGCACCATAGATGACCTCCATTTGGACAAGCCGTCAAAGTAGCGTTCAATTTGCTCATCGACTTGGAGGTCCTTCCACGAGTTGCTCAGTCACCATTCTTTCCGCATATACTGACCGCAATCGCATTATTATCCCACTGAGATTTATAAAGTCGATACATCCTTACCTTTTCCAAGATACCTTCAAGATCGTCGTCATCTGTACCCGAATCATTGCCCTTTTTCTTGCCAGACTTCTTCCCGCTAGTAGTAGAGGACCCTCTTAGAGTTGATTTGGATTTGAGAGCGATTTTAGTTTCCTTTCTTTCAGGCTTTTTTTGTTGCTTTGGCTTTTTTTGCTGCTTTTGAGCCAGCTGCTGATGAGCTTGCCTGTTTCTTGCCTAACCGTGTTTCATAAATACGTAAAAACATTCTATTTTATGTACATTACTTACATAATAACTGATCTCTCTCTTCCTGACTGATGCATTGTCGCAATCCTTATTCCGATCCACCAGATTTCTCAGCTCTAGCAGCTGAATATCAACCTCTGAAAGAATTGTATGGAACATAAATATGTACACATAAAATCTCACTTCTCACTGTCTGCTATAGCTTGATTCTCGATAGTTCATCTCGACATCGGACAACGATAGATTTT
>MU130119.1:33210-49502 GCA_015039465.1 Phlegmacium glaucopus | reverse complement strand
ACAATAGCATTACCTATCATGCCTGAATTTCTGCTAGCTGATGCCGCTCCAAAAGGATGATTGTGATCGATGTAGAATTCATGAGCAAGACCTTGAACAACAAGCCATGGCTTGTGGGCCGGAAGGACAGGACATGTTCAATGGAATTTTTTAATGTCAAAAGTACAGGCCTGAGTTCCGAGTGGGGCATGTGCAACCTAACATACAATAAAGAGAATTAGAAAGATCACGACAACAAGTAAGAAAGTGTTGAAAAGTGGGAGAAGCAGGAAACAGCCAATGGCTGTCATGGATATTAAAGGAAATCACTGATGAAATTCAAACATCACTATGGTCACAACCTCCTTCAAGTACAGATAAAAATATTGCAGGAAATTTAACTCTCTGCATTGGACTGCCTAATGATCCAGTACAACTTTGCAACAGAATGTTGCATGACATGTGGTCAAGATGGTTATGTCTATGGTTTCGTTTCTACAGCGAAGCGAGGTACAAGCGAAGAGATAGAATTCAGTCTTTGAGAAGACAAGAAGTGCATCACATGCACATTCTCCTTTTTCTCTTCACCCTCGCTGACGTAGAAGCGCTCGACAAGAATCCCAGGTCGAGCTCCTACAGCGTTACTCCTTTTCCTTTTCATAAATCTATCTTAGCCTACATCGTCTTTAATATGTCATATATAATCACCTCATTATTAACAACACTCCTTTACAACTTCATTAAATATGCCTCCTGGTCAAAACCCAAACCTCAAACAACCTCCAAACTTTAATGGCGTAGCGTACCAACCCATCATAAATCTCATTGTGCAGGCACAACAAATCACTCCACAACAAGCTATAGAACAACTCGAGACAGCTCACAATATCGATCGTCAGACGAGAATCAAAGTGTGGAACAAATTAGCTAGACAGGAACAAGAAGTAGAAGAGCAGCAGGCTCAGTTAGTGCTTGAAAGTCCAGTTAATTAACCGGAAAATAACCGAGACCGGACCGGACCTAACTGCAAAAAGACCGGACCGCAGTTAGTGGTTAGTTGATTCTGAGAATGAAATAACCGGTTATAACCGGTTATAATTGCCCCTATTTTACCCCTTCAAAATGTGCCTAATATCATTAAAAACGCTCAAAATTTGACTGAGTTATTGTCAAATCTCTAAATATTAGTCAAAATAGTTGATTTTTAAGATCAATTTCATAAATATGTTAATTCTTCACCGAATTAAGCGTTCCTGAGCTCGTTTTAAAGCTACAATAAGTGGAAATAATATTTACTGAGACATATATGGACGGATTTGCCATATTTTTGCCAAATTTTATTTTTTTTCGGCCCTAACTGGTTAGTAACTGCAACTAACCGGTTTTGGTCGGTTATTTTCAGTCCGGTTAGGTTATTTTGGGTTTGGGAACAAATCCTAACCGGTCTTGGTCTTGGTTAGAGCCCCTGTGCACCAAATAACCGGACTTAACTGGACTTTCAAGCACTAGGCTCAGTTGCACAGAGAAGAAGAAGAAAGAGCGTGCGAGGAAGAAGAAAGAGTCGCAGAAGTCGAAAGAAAGGAATTGGAGAAGAAGAAACCAAAGATCAACGACTTCGATGAAAATTGGATTGGCGATGAAGTGATCATGCCACGACCCTCACCCTTCGCGATAAACAAACTCAAGAACTTTGACTACGTCGAGTTATCATCCTTCACCCCTGAAGGATGCGCAGCAGCAATAGAAGATCACGACACTGCAAGAACCACAGCAGATGAAGCCTTCGGCATCACAGAAATTAATGGCATTATGGCCTTAAAACCCATCGCGTCGCTCAAAGCAGCCAAAAACATCATAAAAGACAAGGACTTAACCTGGAGACAAATGACAATGGGTAAGAATTTGATGCTCCACCACATGAGCAAACTCAGTTGGCCTGAGAAACACATAAACACCCTCACTCATTTTTATTTCAAGCTAGAAGATCATCCCATGTGCCTCAGACCCAACAGCGACAAAATTCTTCTGATTTTTCAAGCAGTCATTAGAAGGGAATGGCACGATGCCTTAGAACGCAAAGAAGGCTTCAACATCACGAACATTAACAAAGCAACTCTCAGAACCATTGCTGACAAATACCATGATAAAAAGAGAGCAGAAGGCATGATAGAGGTCAGTACTTCATTGTGTTTAACATGACCGACGTACGCTAACCATTCAACCATTCCCTATCTACTTCCTTCAACTATGTCGCCCATACACATATTTCCAACCAATCACTCATGCCTCATGCCTCATGCCTTGTATCTCATGTCTTGTGCCTCGCGCCTTACACCTCATGCCTCATGCCTCCGCGCTTTGCTTTTCTTACATGCATAACCCATGCCTCATGCCTTATACATCATGCCTCATACCCCCCCCTTAATTAACACTCTGGTCGTCACCTTCACGTCATATCATATTTCAACTCAACCATAGCTCCAAAGAGCCATTGCTAATACGACACCACAGCGTGAACAGCATGAAAACTCACGCAATCGCTCTAGAAGATCGACTAGCAGTCGTTTCACCCCCAATCCTCATTACAGAAGGCGGTTGAGGTCAATCTTGCCGACTCCCAGAAGGTTGAAGTCACCGGTGTCAATGTCAAGAAGCAAATACCCAACTTCGTATCAGTCAACTTCAAAATCGAAACAACACGAATCATCAGCCGGCTCATCTTTTCAAGGTGGCGCAGCTTCATCAAGCCCAGCAGCTTGCGCTGTCTGCCTTGGGCGACATCTTCACAATGTCAGGACGTGCAACAGCACCAAAACCTTCAATGGAGGAGAAACCAAAGCAAGACGAAGCAAAAATGGTCGACTCATCTGCATATCCTCAGGATCACCTTTATGTTCGGACTGGCAACGACCTATCGGCTGCACAAGTACCAAACATACCCAGCGTCATATATGTTCAGGATGCGAGAAGCCGGATCACGGAGCTCAGAGCTGCCCTTGAGCACAGAAGGCTCATTCCTCTCACTCCATATAAATACGAAGCCTGGAACCATCTCTTACATGTTCATAACCTTACAAATCAATATCCAAACTTATGTCATGGCATTCAATTTGGTTTCGACGTCGGCATTCACAAAATATACCACACACACACCCCTCCCAACGGCTCCTCCCTTGAGGACTTCCTGGAAGTCTATCAAGACATCAAGAATATTGAATTCAAGAAAGGACACTATATTGGTCCATGCACACAACAAGAGATCAAAGTCCTCATTGGACCTTTCCAAACCTCGCCCATGTCTATTATACCTAAACCAGGAAAGCCAGGCAAATTTCATGCCATCCATAATTTCTCATCACCTCACTTCACCTCATCTTATTTATCTTCTATTAATTCCTCTATCGATAGCACTAATTTTCCTTGCACTTGGGGCACCTTCAACACCATGGCTCTCATATCAAATTTACCACCCGGCTCTCAAGCTTCAGTCCGAGATGTGGCTGAAGCCTACCGAATGATTCCAGTCACTCACGACCAATGGCCAGGCCTCGTCATCCGCTTACTACGTGGTAAAAATAGATTCGCCATCAATACCAATGACAATTTTGGACTTGGTTCTGCCGGAGGAGTCTATGGAGGAGTGGCAGACGCAGGAACAGACATATTCCGAGCAGAAGGTATCGGTCCACTCTTGAAATGGGTTGACGATCACGTCTTCTTCAGGATTCTCAGAAGATACCTCAAACAATACAATCAAACGCGACAAGAACAAGCTCAGTGTATCATCGCTAATGGAGGCAGACACCACGAGAAATGCCGAATATGGTATTGCGGAAACACTATGGAAGATGGTCGCTATGAAGAATTCGACGAGGATAATACCCAGCCATTACAAGACCTGTCAGCCGTATCGTCACCAAATTGTCCATTCACTTACTCTGACGCTGATATTGATAGCTTATCAGATCTTCTCGTTATTCCATGGGAAGCGTCAAAAACAGTACCTTTCGGCTCAGTCATACCGTACCTTGGACTCAGCTGGGATCTCGACACCAAGATCGTTGCTATACCAGACAACAAAAAATGAAAATACCTCGAATGCATCAGCAAATGGCAGCAACACCGAACGCATACACTTATACAAGTCCAAGGACTGTACGGAAAGCTCCTACACTCATGTTTGGTCGTGAAGGACAAGCATATCTTACCTTGCTGGAGGCCATGCTCAGCATATCCACTAACAATCCTTTCATACCACACTCCCCACCTCACGGCACTATGCAAGACCTTCAGTGGTGGTCCAATACCCTCCAAAAACAACATCTCTTCAGAGACATACCCAGCCTGGCCGCCATCGAGGACTTTCAGGCCTTTTCAGACACTAGCTCCATCAGGAAAAATGATTTTGGCCCTAGGTAGCCTTGGGTAATTTGTTAGTATCACATCACTACTCAGGACATCCCAGGACACCCCAGGACACCCCAGGACACCTCAGGACATCCTAGAGCAGCACAGGTAAAATTTTGAGTGTCACCCATTTTCTCAGGACACCTTTAGTGTATCCTGGTGCATTGACCATCTGGACCAAATCACATCAGGAGGCCCTGGGAGTCCCTTAGAATTTATGAATTTTGCTATAAAATCTTTAATAAGGAGAGCTGCTATTAATATAATTTAAACATATTCAGGGTCCTAAAACAATTCTCTACCATCTTTAAAAAATTTCCTTTTTTGGAATTTATGTAATCTACCCTGACCCAGCACCATATGCTTGAAATCATGCTTATCTGTGATCATGTGACCAATGGTCTGTGCGCCATCCAAAAGATATATAAACCACCCACAATTTTGTTTTCTTATTTCCTACTTCCCCAGTATTATACTAGTATATTTATGTATCACTATTTTATTATTATTTTATTACTAGTACTATATATGATGTTTAGAATAATTGAATATAATTTTATTATTATTATTATTATTCTGTTGTGTGAGACCACTCAAATATCTGGTTTATATATGTTTTCTAGCATCAGATCCAAAGGGACTAAGGCTGCCTCAGGATGCTCTCAGGTTGCCTCAGGATGCTCTCAGGTTGCCACAGGACAGCCTAAGACTTTTTATACATAGGTAACTTGCACCCCAGGGTGACCTCTTGACCTGAGTGCCCTGAGCTGCCTGGGGCACCCCAGGACATTTCAGGACAGCCTAGGGCACAAGTCATTTTTCCTGATGTCAGGGGTCGGCCTTGGCATTGTCATTGTAGGCAGATGGAGAGCATGGAGACTCTTACCAGGATGGAAGGCAGAGGGTAGAGACATTGGTTGGGCAGAGGCTGTTGGTTTTGAATTTCTCGTCTGATCACTTTGCCACCTTATACGTGAACCACATAAACTACACCTCAAAGTCTTCGGAGACAACAAAGGGGTCGTCGAAGGATGGTGGAAGGGCCGCAGCTGCAACAAACCCACAAACGAGGTCTTTCGACAAATACATATCCTCACAAAGAAAAACCAAGTCACAATCCACTCTCGCTACGTTCCCAGTAAATATAACCCAGCGGACGACCTGTCAAGGGGCAAATACCCTTCCCTTTCGCTCCTACTCCCGCCCATCCGCATTCCCACAGAACTCTGCCCCTTCATCACAGATTTCGACGCAAAACCAATATTCGCTGAGCTCCAGCCTGGCAGCCTGGAGTTTTACAAAAACCCCTCCCCAAACCTTCAAGAGATTACTCATACAAAAGCGACCTCGTCGACAATATCTGGGAACAGGAAGAGTTCGATTATCTCACAGAAAATTACCAAGCCTAAAGATCGTAAGTTTTTCCAGGCCTCAACATCTTACAAACAAACTCACAGTACGATAATCACTCGTATTACAGCCAGACCAGCCCCTTATCCTGCCCACCTTACCCCTCATCCTGTTGACTATCGCCCTCATTGCCTCGCAAGAGACCAGCTCTACAAATGGAAACCAGCTTGCTCGTGTGAGGCTGTCGACACATCTGGTACACCAGTTGACCTCTCAGGCCAAGATTTAGACCGCATACAAGCTGTCATAGGGTGCGCGTGGTCCGAATCCACACGAGAAACCTACGGTTCTGGCCTACTTGCCTTTCACGTGTACTGCGATTCCAAAGGACTCCCCGAAGAGCAACGAACGCCCACCAGCCCGGTCCTTATCTCCTCTTTCCTCGCTAGCTTGGCTGGAGCATATTCCAATAAAACCCTCCACAACTACGTTCACGGCATCTGAGCATGGCACATTCTTTACAGCATACCATGGCACATAAACGAGGACGAGCTAAGCACCATCCTAAAAGCAGTCGAAAAGCTAACTCCTCTGGACTCCAAAAGAAAAAAGCGATGTCTGTACACGATGGAATTAATAACAGCAGTCAAACACAAGCTAAGCCTTGACACACCCCTCGACGCAGCTGTTTTCGCATGTCTAACTACCTGTTTCTACGCTGCCACTCGCCTAGGCAAATTCACAGTTCGTCATTTAGACACTTTTGACCCCGCCCTCCACATTACCCCATCCAACCTGAGCACCAGCATTGACCGGCATGGCAACACCATCACGGTCCTGCACCTCCCAAAAACCAAAGTGAGCGCCCAAGGCAAAGACATCTACTGGGCGAGGCAAGTAGACGAAACCAACCCCATCTCAGCTCTCAAACACCACAGGCTTGTGAACACCCCCCCCCAAGACAGCCACCTGTTCGCCTACAGACACAAGAATGGCCATAGACCTTTAACCAAGTCCAAGTTCATCAAGAGGATGGCTGTCGCTGCCAAAGCGGCCGGCCTTGAGCCCCTACAAGGCCATGGAATCAGAATAGGGGCCACCCTTGAGTACCTCCTGCGAGGAGTCCCCTTCGACGTCATGAAGGCCAAAGGATGATGGGCCAGCGATGCTTTTCTGCTGTATCTAACCAAGCATGCCCAAGTTCTGGCCCTCTACATGCAGGCCGTACCCCAAGTACACGAGACATTCACCCAATATATTGTCCCTCCAGTCTGTTAACAATCAGCCATAGGACAACCAGAAGGTAAGCCAGTCCCATCACTCCTATAGACAGGGGTATCAATACTTACTCGATGCGTCGTGCACTCCTAGTAATGTGGGAAACACATCTCGTATCGAGGACCCTGTCTTGCTGTTGAATCTTTCCAGGTCGGAACACACTTTGTGTGTTTTCACCCAACTAGCTTACACAGTCACCATAATACTTAGCCACAACTTAAACTAAAATATTGGGCATATACATTTTAATTTTGGTTCTCTCAACCAGTCATAGCACTGGAAGTTGTAACGCAAAGATGGCAATCTAAATTTGGAAAACAGAATCAGGTAATTCTTGACACTCTATTTATCAAATTAAAAAATCCTCCATCAGAGGTTCAATTTGAGGGTCTTCCTGAAAATGTAGTACCAATTTATCCAACCACAAATAATATCCAGGCTAGTTGTTAGGGCAACTGCGATGCTAACTTAGTCAAGCTAGCAGGGGATCCTAAATTAATATATTATAAATGTGACTATAACTAACTCACCTAGCAGGGGATCCTAAAAGGAAAAGATAGGGATCCCTGCTAAGGTGAGGAGCTATTTAAGTACAGATATGGACATAATGGACATATGAAAATAAATAAATAAATGATACAAGAATAAAATAATAAAAGTGGTGTCATATGAAAAATAATAAAATAATAAAATAACATACTAAGTTTGGTTTGGGTCAGGCCCAATCAGGAGTTGGAGGAGTTGGGGCCGATTAGGTTCAGGTGGGGAATGAGGTTCATCGATGAGGTGGAATATATGTATTCAGGAGTTGAGTCAGGAGTGGGTTTGGGACTGAGATTGGGTTCAGGCCCAATTGGGAGTCGGGAGTTAGGCTTGAAATTGGGTGTCCCCTAACACTAGTCTTCAAAATGATGATAGAATTTTCATTAGTCATACACAGATTGAAGTTCTGATAAATTTTGCAATGACAGATTGTGGATCCCAAGGAAAGACACATTCAGATAATGTGTGTGATCTAAATAACCTAAGTACAAACACACCAATCTTATTACACAGCATTGTCATGCGGTGCATCTGCAGAGGGGACATTAATTCTCCAAGGATTTTACCCTCAAAAGATTACTGGTAGATGCTCTGGGGCTTTGCATCAAGAATTTAGAGAGCTGGAAATCTTAGATGAAATTACAAAATTCAGGTATGAGGGAAAGTTATCTGTCAAGATATATGGAGATGTCCATAACACTTTGATTCAAGCATTCTGTGGCCAGCAGTATGTTCCAAATATTGTTCATTCAGCAATTCAATGGTCAAAGCATGATCCTTTGTTGGAATCTGAAATTATTGACATCAAACAAATTCTAGGTTCCTTTAATACTGAGAATAAAAAAAAGCGCAAGGTAGATGATAATATTTGTAACAAGCCTAAAATGTCTAAGGGTACTGTAAAAAAATTGGAACCAGTAAGTAAAAAACCTTGCTTACTTCAGACATTGATAGACAACATTAATCACTATTTAATTCCACAGGGTATGATATGGAGTAATAATAGTTGTGCATATGACTCAATCTTTCCTGTTCTGTTCTCAATTTGGTGCAGTAACATTAATTTATAGAATTATGACTTCCAAAAGATGGACAATCCATTTATCAGAATGCTTTCAGATGGATTTAATGATGTAGATAATAATATGAAGACATTAGAAATAATTTGAGATGAGGTTTGGCAAACCCTTCATTCATTTTTCCCTTAAACCATGGCATTTAGAAATTTAACCAGTATTGAAAGTATTTGTGAGGCTCTTTTTGAAACAGCATATCAAGTCCAATCAGTTGTATATACATGCAGCAATAATCATGTACATTGAATACATGATTATTATTCATTAGTTTTGTCATATGGTGCAGGTTATTATGAATCAACAAATGAATGGGCTTTAAGGGGAGAGGAAGAAACGAGGCATGTATGTGCTACCTGTCATGAGAATGTTTTCATTAAATACAGTTTCACTGACCTGCCTTCATTAATTGTATTTGAATTATCAAACCAAGTATTGCATCTCAATTTCTTGATCAATGTTAAAACTCACAATCAGCATCACAGAATGAGACTTGCAGGGGTTGTATATTATGGACAACATCACTTTACAGCACAGATTATTTTATCTGATGGACAGATTTGGCTTTATGATGGAATTGAAATTTGAAGAAATTTATTTTACATTCTCAATTAATCCCAATCCTCCAAATATGACATACTGTAGGGGAAAGCAAGCAGTTGCTGCAATCTATGTCAGTGTTTAGATTTGAGAGGAGAAAAGGACTTGTAGATGCCATGCAAGGCAATGGCCCTCAGGCTATATTTTTTTCATCCCTAAGCCTACCATCTGGACAAGTCCATCCTGGCTTACATAAAAATAATCACGAAAAATGAAGTCCAGCAACTCTATTTGCGCAAAGCAATTTCCAGAATATACCACTTACTGTAAAATTAAACAAAAGGAAAGAGGAACATCTTTACACATAAATTTAAAAATTATGGATAGAAATATTACTTCATCTTTATTATTTAAATCAGCATTTGCTTGAAATATGTTCACATGCCAAAAAAAAGTGTGTGAAAGAATGTCCAGAATTCGAATAGAAATTGATTGATCCAAAAAGTCTCTGTGAGAAACAAGATCCGCCTTTGAGAATTGGACCATAATTGCCTCACAAGTTCTCCTAGGTTCTCCTCCCAAAGATGGTAGAGACGGAGACTTGGTGAACCATTCATACTCCCACCGCTTCCAAACATAGTCATACCAGACATAACCGTATTGCGGGGAACGGCATTCGGAGGGATCATACCATACATGCGCCCAGTATTCTGATATCCCATCTGTGGTATTATCGCCATGGGCATATGTCGATAATCAGAACCAGTTGCCAAGTCAGGACCGCCGTACGATGCGGTTGGGCCCCAATATAGCCCAATATGCGAAAGGTTATTGTGCGAAAGCTGACTGGCCGCCAAGACCGCAGATTGGGATCTGAGTTGTTATACGTGAGGTTAGTGTCGCAATAATAATCGCCCGAATGAGAAGCTTGGTTATAGGGATGAGGCGATCCATCTCGAGATCTGTCGTATCAGAGGGCGTGACCGAGACTTACCATCATATCTGGTATCATCAGAGTGACGAGTACCGCTTTCCCAAGCCTCAGCCTCATATTCTATAGACGAGCATGAATCCTCTCCATAGAAGCCATACGCGATTTCGAAAAGATGATGAAGAACCAACTCTGCACTTGACATCTAGATTCTAGCCGTCTTCCTGAAATCCACCTTTCCCAACAAAAACACAGTATTCAAAAAGGCCAAATTCTGTGCTCTCGAAGTCGTATTCATAGCTTGAAGCACCTTATTCAAACGTGGCGTTACATCTTGACCAGATCTCTGTTTAAATACATCCACCAAGTCAGTGTTCAGAGATACGAATGTGGGTGAGTTTTGAGTGAGACCAAGAGGCCAGACATAGTCGGTGAGATCGTAGATTGTGTCGTTGTAGACACCCAACATTCTGGAAGACAAATGAGTTAGTAAATTAACATAGCTGAACCAGAAATGGATGCTTAGTCGGCGATATTAGTATCAGCACCAGCACCAGCAATCGACCCTTTTGACAAAACCAAAGGACCTCTCCTCAGAGTCTGCATCTGCAACTTCCCCGAAACATGTCTCGCTAACGGTTCAATATCCCTGAAATTCTTGGACGTCAAAGCAAACGTATCATCCACCACAAGCCCACGACGATGGGAAATAATAAGTCGAATCTACGTGCTCAAAATGTCTGGTGAGTTGCTTGGAACACCGATTCAAGATGTAGGTTCATCTTCAATTTGGGAGTCCGACGTGGCAGACACGGCAAATAGTATAACCTCTTTGGAATCAACCACTACGCGCGGTCTGTGTTGACAAGGATTCGGATTTACTTGATTCTGCGTTCGTTTCTTTACTACAGAATCTTGGTCCTTTCTGGACCTAGTTTGGCAACGGAGAGACATAGCAAAGATGAACAGATTACTCTTCAAACGTTCAAGTGCTCAAGTCTAATCTAGACCTTCACCAGCACCTGTCATCCCTCCGAACAACACTGCAGGATAAACATCCTCGCTTGCATCCTGGCAAGACATATCCTGTGAAGTCCTGGAATCTTCGCTTCTCTCGAACGTGCTAAACTGTGGACGATCTCTGATCTAGTGACCACAGGCGATGATAAAACTGTCAAAGTGTGGGATTATCTCAGCAAGAGTTGCGTGCAAACGATGGAAGGTCATACATACCAACAACGTCTCTTTCGCTGTCTTCCATCCCAATCTACCTATTATCATCAGTGGAAGTGAAGATGGGACAGTCAAGATTTGGAACAGCGGCACATATCGCATCGAAAACACACTCAGCTATGCTTTAGAACGGTCATGGTGTGTTGCACTACGCAAAGATGCCAATGAAGTAGCAGTAGGGTTCGATGAAGGTGTTGTCGTCATCAAGGTTCGTATTCTCTTGAAATGCCATTTTACAAACTAATAATCCACAAATCTAGCTCGGCAGGGACGAACCAACTTTCAGCATGGACCCAACCGGCAAATTCATCTATAGCCGCAACCACGACGTCCTCTCTGGAAACCTCCAAACCATCTCCGACCCCTCCTCTTCCCCATCGACCTCATTTACAGACGGCACCCGTTTACCCCTCACAACCAAAGAAATCAGTTCCACCGAAATTTTCTCCACATCCCTACTCCACTCTCCCAACGGCCGGTTCGTCACAGTAGTGGGCGACGGCGAATACATCATCTATACTTCTCTTGCCTGGTGAAACAAAAGCTTCGGAAACGGTATCTCATTCGCTTGGGCTCCTGATTCAAACACATATGCTGTTCTGGAGAGTAAAGTTAAACTCAAAGTGTATAAGAATTTCAGAGAACGACCTGGGACCAGGATGAAAGGTTCGGGAGGTTGGTCAATGGAGAGTTTGCATGGTGGAACATTGCTTGGTGCTAGAGGTGCTGGTTTTGTGATGTTTTGGGATTGCCAATTGGGAGTCTGGAGATATTGTTAGACGGATTGATGTTGAAGCAAAGAATGTGGGTTTCTTTTAACTGTTTTTCTCCTCTCCTTGTGAATCTGATTCAAGACTTTTACGTAGGTTTTCTGGTCTGGTACCGGTTCTTTAGTGGCCATCACAGCTGAAGACTCTTTCTACATCCTTCGATTCGATCGAGATGCCTACAACGCCAAACTAGAAGAAGGAGCGGAAATCACTGATGAAGGTGTTGAAGAGGCGTTTGAAGTCGTCGCTGACGTGTCAGAAGGGTAAGTCGCTTCATTCCTGATACCTAACAAAAGGGGACTAACTATCAATACCCCAGCATCAAGACAGCTAAATGGGTTGGTGACTGCTTCATATACACCACCTCCAACCGGCTATGCTACTTCGTCGGTTCCGAATCATATACCATCAGTCCCTTCGACACGTAAGCCCTCTCTTCCTCTAAAATGCTCATCTGATTGGTCGCTCTCCAGACCTCTTTACCTCCCCGGCTACATCCCATCTCACAACCGAGTCTACCTAACAGACAAAGACTTTCGTATCTACGGTTACGCACTTTCTCTCCGCGTCGTAGAATACCAAACTGCTATTCTAAGAGAGGACACTGAATGTGCTACTCCCTACGTTGCCCAAAGACCAACTTAACAAAGTTGCTCGATTCCTTGAAGCGCGGGGTACGTCTTATCTTCCCTCTCCCAATCCTACCCTCCACCAATATCTCCTTTGCCAACAGACCTCAAAGAGCTAGCACTCCAAATAAGAACCGACCCAAACCACAAATTTGATCTAGCTCTATCCCTAGACGACTTAGACACAGCCCTACAAATAACTCACACAATCCCCGAAAACGAATCCGAAATCAAATGGAGAGCATTAGGAGATCGCGCTTTGACAGTGTGTAGATTCGATTTAGCTAAAGAATGTTTTGAGAAAGCTGGGGATTTAAGTGCCTCGATATTACCTTTGTTGGCGGTGGGGGATAGAGATGTTGGCTGGGAAAGCTGGTAATCAACGTAACCCTTCACATGCTTCACATTTTGTATGTTATCTTCAATCATTTACGCTTGATTACAGCCTTCCCAAGTTGGCATCTAGCTCAGTTCTAGTGTATTTACCGTCAATCACACTGCCCTGTTAACATCACAAAGTTACTCTCATCCGTCTTTTTCACTCGTCAGACTGCCTTCAGTCCTGTTACAGTACAGATGTGTTTTTACTCTTCCTTTCGACTTCTCACTGGGTATCACCATCTGGTCCATTCAGCTGCGATTCTTTCCTCATGGCCGAGGTACGAGCAGCAATTCGGACCACTCTCAGTTCAAGGCGGCATCATCTATCATGACGTCATGTCCTCAGACTGATAGCATCGAGCAGGGAATAAACATGTATACTCACATTTTCCCCTGCTGTAGCAGCTTTCAAGTCGCGTACATGCAGTATGTCCTTCATGATGTAAGCTTCAATTTGGGAGTTCCCGTACCTTCTTGTTCAACGGCATCGTTATCTTCTACACCATCGCATTTGGGAGACTTCTATGTCCGAACCTTTGATAAAGCATGGGGACCAAACGAAGTCAAGGATCAAATGACTATTAGGTTTCAATCCAAAGAGTTGTTATCGCGTCGCGAACTTTGTTCATGGAACTCGCATTATTCGGTGTTCCAAGCAACTCAGCAGAAGTCTTGAGCACTTATTATTTCCCACCATCGTGGGCTTGTGACCCAAGAATTTCCCGGATGTTGAACTGTTAGCGAGACGTTTCGGAGAAGTTGCAAACGCAGGCGCCGAGAATTGGTATAGGGATACGTTTCTCCCGAAGATGCGGATTATAAGGGTCGATTGCTGCTGGTTGTATCGCCAAGTAACCGTTCATTTTCGGTTCAGCCAAGTTAATTTACTAACTCATTTCTTTTCCAGAATCTGGGGTATCTACAACGACACAATCTACGACCTCACCGACTATGTCTGATCTCTCGGCCTCACTCAAAACTCACCCATATTCGCACTTCTCCTCTGACTCGGTGGATGTATTCAAACGGAGATCTGGTCAAGATGTAACGCACCCTTTGAATAAGGTGCTTCAAGCTATGAGTACGACTTCGGGGGCACAGCATCCTGGCCTGTTTGAATACTTTGTTTTTGTCGGGTAACGTGGATTTCAGGAAGACGGCTAGATGTCAAGTGCAGAATTAGTTATTGATCTTTTTTCGACGTTGCTTATGGCTTCTATTGAAAGAATTCGCGTTCGTCGGTTGGATGGTCCTCCTTTCGTGCGTCTCTTTTTCAGCCTAACCCTCGTTGACGTACTACGTCTGACTTATCTATCAGATATCCAGTGTACAGTTTCTTCCTCTCGAAATATTCCTCCTGGTGTATGGATGAACTCGGTTGGAGAAACACTCGTTTGGTAATGGGAGAGGGCAAGGATCAGAAGGTTATTGTCAGTGGAAAGTTCGATGACTCCATGATTCCTCTCAAAACATTCAGTGGTACGTCAAATATGTCAATCAGCATTATTTCGTTCGATCCCACTCGTCGTCTGTAGAATATGAGGCTGAGGCTTGGGAATGTGATATTCGTCACTCTGATGATAGCGGATACGATAGCAAGTCTCGGCCACGTCCACGGATCTCGAGATGGATCGCCTCATCCCCATAACCAAGCTTCTCATTCTCGCGACACCAACCTTACGTATAACAACAACTCAAATCTGCGTCTTGGCGGCAAGTCACCTTTCGCACAATAACCTTTCGCATATTGGGGCTCAACCGCAACAAATGGCATCATATGGCAGTCCTGGCTCGGCGGCTGGTTCTGATTATGGACATGTGCCCATGGCGATGATACCACAGATGGGATATCAGAACAGTGGGAGCAAGTATGGTATGGGAATGATGCCTCCGAATGCCGTTCCCCGGAATATGGTTACCTGGAGAACCTGGGAGAACTCCTGAGGCAATTATGGTCCGATTCCCAAAGACGGATCTTGTTTCTCACTGAGACTTTCCAAACCAATCAATTGATAAAATTCTATTCGAATCCTGGACATTCTTTCACACACTTTTTGTTGGCATGTGAACATCTGTGAACATGCGTTTTAAAAGACTGTCCTTTTTCCTTTCTTTATTTTACAGTAACTGGTATATTCTCGAAATGACTTTGCATGGACATACACTCCATTTGTCACTATTATCTTGTATCCAAACCAGGATGGACTTGTCCCGATGATAGGCAAGGCTTAAGAACGAACTGAATGTGTCACAGATCAATCAATGTATAGTGACATCCCAATGTAATTTGAGTCACAGCTCTTATGTAATCAGGACGTCTTTCTTCTGCCTCTCATCACCCACCTTGATCACTGTACATCGAGCACCACAACTCAATGTTCAATAATATTAAGCATCGTTTTAAGAAACTTGGCAAGTCCAATACCGAAAAACACCCGTCTCTGACCAACACCAACGCCCCTGGTTCAAACCTTGAGGCAGCAACTTCGACATCGACGACAATCATAACGAGCAATGCTGATCGCATGCCATCCGTTCCTGCTAGCGCTACGGCTGCAAGCGTCCAAGTTAATCAAGCCACCGGCATTACTGTGAGTGTCCAACTTCGCCCATCGCATCCATAATTACTTAACAATCGTCGTGGATCATCAGACTGACCTCCCTGGCTTGGACACCAATGATCTTGCACTCGTTCAAGCCACCGGCGTTACCGTAAGTGCTCAACTTAGCCCATCGCATCCACAATTACTCAACCATCGTTGTCGATCAGGCCGCTCATGAACTCCAAGCGGCGACCAATGATCTTACTCGCGTAAGCGTTCAATTTAGCCCATCACATCCATAATTATTTAATCGTCATCGTGGATCAGACTTACCATGAACTCCAACTCCCTGGCTTGGCGACCAACGACATTGCTCTCGTTCAAGCCGCCGGAGTTACCGTAAGCGTTCAACTTAGCTTATCACATCCACAATTATTCATCCATCGTTGTCGATCAGGCCCCTCATGAACTCCAAGTCTCCGCCTTGGCGACCAATGATTATACTGGCGTGAGTGTCAACTTAGCCCGTCACATCCATAATTATTCAATCGTCATTGTCGATCAGACTAGCCATGAATCCCAAGTCTTCCCCTGGGAGACCAATGATCTTCCTCGTGTAAGCGCTCAAATTAACC
>MU130119.1:5754-20072 GCA_015039465.1 Phlegmacium glaucopus | reverse complement strand
GGTAGCTTTTCCCAGACCTCTTCAATGCCTTTACCATATACTCCTAACTACTTTCACTATGGATAAAATAAACGAACCCATACGTAGTAAGTTTTGTGATATTTCGATAAGTAATAATTAATTAGATGGAAGATCGGAATGTGGGTAGATAGTTCGAACTCATAACATTCTACTTGACCCTACTTCTAAAGAAGTTCCGACCGAGGTTCCGAGAACTTGTTTACCATCTAAAAGAGTAACTGTATTTATAAGAGTCTGATTATAGAAATACAAATCAAACTAAGAATGATGTTCGGAGGTTTTTTAAGTTTCCGAAACTTCGTTCGAAGACGTTCAAGTAGGCTTCCATTCGATATAGAATACTATAGTTGTCCGACTAGAGTTAAAACCGTTTCGTCGAAGATTAGGAAAATTACCTATGTCGTGTTTGACCTAGGAAAGTAGGAACTTATTTAGGAGGAGTACCTGACTTCAGTTGGTTCTAGGAGTATTTCTTGATGCACTAATGGAGTCATCAGGAGAACTTCTATGTTGTTTAGGTCAGTTCACCACCCCCCATACATAAATAAGTTAATAAGGACTAAAAGAGAAATTAAGTTTAAGATCATGGTAAGTGTTGTTATGGGTTGTGACAGAACGTAACGGGCACTGATAGACCGGTATGTTCCAAGTAGTCAACGGAGTCTTTCTCGTAAGATATCAAGTCCGGTATGGTTGTGAGATGTTGCGTTGAGGTACCTAGGTCGTCGGAAACCAATACAAGTTTAGGAATTTTTACGTATGTTCTGATTTAAAAACTTACGATACCTACTTCGACTACGGGTACTCCGGAAACTTCATTAATTACAGTTTATTTATATGAATCAGATGACAAAATGTTATTTATAGGTCAAAAACACTAAAAAATACGTCAAGTAGTCAAGCTGGGCCAAGATCTTGACTTGACTTGACTAATCTTGACCAAGATTTATCAAGTCAAGTCAAGTCCAAGTCAAGTCGACTCTCCCACAGTCAAGTCAAGAGTCAAGTCCAATTCCCCCACTACTTGACTTGACTTGACTTGACTTGAAACCATCGGGATCCATCAATACCAGGTTAAAACCTTTAAGCATAGAACAAAGAGTGTCTCTGAAAAACCTGGTTAGTTAAAGATAGGCTTAGGACCTGTAAGAAAGTGTGTGGGGAAAAACCGTACACTTGTACACATTTCTGCAAGGAGAAAGGAAAACAATTAAAATGTCATTCACCATATAAGACCTTTAACGAAACGCGTTTATCTCAACGACCTGAAGTAAAAAGCACTAATAAAAAATACGTTCGGTCCTACCTGAACAGGTCTACCATCCGAGTTCTCATCATGCACTGGGGTAAACTTACCTACATTCAACATTGTCTCCCAACGGTCTTGAAGCAACTCAATAATTGGAATTGCCTTCCAGACAGTGGGCTCAGTCTCTGAAGAAAAAGAGGCTTGGGCAAAACGGGGCTCCTACTTGTTGTTCAGAATAACGAATGAATTTTTAAATATACACAGACCTCAAGAACCTCCTTTATCAGCCCAAGTTGCTCCCACTCATACTCTACAAGCAGGTAATCAGAGTATTTTTTGTTCCTCAGTTTCGGAAGGTTCTCATCAGCACAAAGGCAAAATTGCCTCAAAGCCTATAAAGGTATCAATATCATGAAATTAATAACAAAGACTTTGTACCTTTTTACAGCCAGTGAATTGTTCAATAAGGTCATACATTGACCCCCAACAAGTTCGTACCCACTTAATAAGTTTGGGTGGATGTATACCTACTTCAACACAAACCTCAGCAAAGTAAGCTTTGCCTGAGGTGAAGCACAAATCTGTCATTTTGTTAGCTGAGGAAACAAACACCATGAAAGAAGAAAAAAATACCTCATTGACAAGGGCTAGCACCTTCCCTAAGACATCCCCAGGTACAAAGTCAACCACATCATCAGCCTCTTGTTGACCAGGGAGCGAATTGAGCTCAACCCAGTCTGTAGTCCAGGCAGTATCATCCGCATCATCTTCATCTTCATTGTCATCTTCAACTGATGCTGTGTTATTCCTAGTTGACTTCTTATTTTTAGGTGCACGGGGTTTAACTGCCTCAATAAAGGCTTTCGCCCCTAGGTACACAGTATGTTCCATACACCTAGAATATATCAGTTCATATTTTGGGATGTTAGCTTGAAAGTTAAGTCATACTGAATATGCTGCTGTTCAGCTACCCATTCCTTCTCCAAAGGGTTGAAATCTTGCTCAATAGCACGTAGAGCTTTGTCATTAGCGCTTGCATTGTCAGCAGTAGCCCATCCAAGCTATTGAGGGGTTTGAGTTATTGAAATATAAATTGATTAAATGTTACGAACCTTATCACAAATATTATATCAGTCGAGGACTTCAAGGGTTTTGGCAGCAATATTGACACCACTGTGACTTCCCTTGAGCTCCTCAAAGCCCAGAATCTTACTCTTTAACTCCCAGTCAAATGGCTTGGTAGGTGGTGAGTCAATGTAATGGGTGGTTACAGCGAGGTATGGATCATAGGATTTCGAGGTCCAAGCATCAAAAGTGATTGAAATTTTGCTCGGAATGGTCTGACTTTAAGTTTTAGAATGAAAACATTCCAATTATCATTAGAAATGTACTGAAAAGTGGTCTGTGAGGCGCTGAATAGCCTCTTTAGCCTTCTCAATAACTTCATCCCTGAGCTTTTGTCGATGGGGTATCTCATTCTCTTTGGTAGTGGGACGTTGGTATTTGAGAAGGGCATGAAAGGGTTTCTCATCTACCACCTGAAAGGCCTAACAGTATGGATTATGATTAACATCATCATCAATAAAATTTGCAAGTAAAACAACTTACTTGGTCACCGGAAACCACAAAGTCTACAATATGTTCAAGCAGACCTTCCTTTGACCACTTCGTGACTGGCTTGACAAAACTATTGAGGCTTGATTGAACTGACCCAGGTTCGGTTACTTCTTTGGCGTCTGTTAACGGAAGCGCAGATTTGTTGGGTTCGATACCGAGCGATTTGCATATCTTGAGGTAAAATTCGCCATGAGTGGCCCAGTTTCTGGGAATGTAATATGTGAGGATGACTTAGTCAAGGTTAACGGGGAGTTTACTTACCGTGTGTAATGTTTTCGGAGGCTGCTATTTCCGCCTGAGAAAAATGTATCTTTTTTCCCTGCGGCGCTGTGGAGATAGTGAAACTCTGAACATAAGGATGTAGTTGAGCTTCGGAAACTCACCAACATGCATTACAGATGTGGCCATTGATTAGCGCCCCACCTTCTTCCTTCGTCGCCCTCGTAAATGCAGCCCTTAGGTCTCTTGTACGATCATCGTGGCCACGGTGATTATGTTTCCGAGGAGCCTGCACATCAAGAAAGGTGAATAATTAATAATAGCAGATGAAAATGATTACTTACCCTGCGCTCACGATGGATTTCTTCAGCCATTTGGTTGTATTTTTCAACTGCATCTTTGTCTTCACTCTCCTCATCATCCTCACTGTTGTTGTCCCCTCCCTGCATGGTGTAATCCATATGTTCATCGGTATCATGCGCTGGGGTGGTTCTGGCAAATTTCGGGTGGTCGGTTTCAGTACGCACATGTTTGGTGGATTCGGGAGATGCCAGCACGGTGCCAACACATTTTTTGAACAATGGATTGATGTGGTTGGACCCGGGTGTTGTCCTCTGGTTGCAGCATTGACAAACCAGTGCCTACGTCAATGGTTTTGTCAGTAGATACCCCAGCATGGTAATAAATAATATAAACTTACCTGGAGCAACAAATTGATGCAGTTGGACCTGCGTCTCGTCCTCTGGTTGCAGCTTCGACGAACCAGCACCTACATGGATGGTTTTCTCAGTAGGTATCCCAGTATAGTGATAAATAATATAAACTCACTTGCTTTTGATTTTTCGGGAGCTGGTGTCCCCGGTTTGGATCCAACTGACAAGAAAGGTGAGTTCCCAAAAAAATAAGCAATAAGTAGCGAGGAAAAGCAGACTTACTGGTAAAATTGCTCTTGAAAAAGAGATGGGTCTTTAGGGAGGCATTGTTCCCTTTAACCCTAGCTGACGGTTTTTTCACGTGCTTTGATGCCACACGTCATGCTGGTTCTTTGCCTTTGAGGCCTGGGAGTGGTTTTGCGATGATGGAAGGCAGTGTGTCATCGCTGTCACTTTCCTGATCCAATTCTGTGGTTTGTTTGCACTTCTTCAAGGTATCCGGCAACAGCGGCTGCTCTTGGGTGCTCGGAGAGTGGCAAAACTCAATCTCCAATGCATCCTTGAGTGTCCCGTTGGCGTTGAGAGCAGGCGCATCTGGGTTAGACATAGGTTGAGAAAATTTTAATGGTATGGAGAGGTTTTCACCACAAAATTTTGAGCCATGGCAACGAAATTTTGAAACTACGCCATGCTGCCACAGATGCCGTGCGAGCATTAATTGTCCCGAGGCAAAGCAATGTTGTGGCTTGATCTTTGCAAAGTCGACTACCGTGGGTCCATCCTTGAGATAGCTGGCCAAATAAGACAGCATTTAGTGATGTGAACTTGACTGGTGGATGACGCTTGTGAGTTGGGATTGATTGAACACGTCAGACACTGTGGCTAGGCCAAGGGATCATGGTACGCATGAGAGCACGCCTTTCATGGAGTTAGCAAAATTGAATTAGTTGAGATGGAGATGCCTCAGTTATACTGACCTGTTCGATTGTGAAACCATAGATCTTGTTGCTCAGCTGCGAAAGAAGGATCCAACAGTAACAGATCTCACATTACCCTATACATGACACATTAGTAGGGGATCTACGAAAAGATGAAGCGACTTGCGAGGCGTTGGTAAAAGCATTGGCCCAGCTGTGTACATGGTCTGTTCAACAATAACAGAATTGATATATGATGACACGAGACAAAAGTAGGAAAACTGACCTGCCAAGTTTTCGCCAACGGTTGGGAAATCGAGCACTGATTCCACACCAGCCTCACAGAGGATCCTTCAAAAATATAATTAGTAAAGCTGAAAATACACAGCCAAAATGACTCAAGCTAACATTGAATTCCCCACTCCAGATAGCTCTAAGACCTTGGGGCTGCCTATTGCACCCGCTGACAATATGACTTCCCTCCTGACGTTGATCTCGTATGTTTGTCCATCGGATGCTTTATACTCCACGCACTTGCAGAGGTGAAGGGGAGGGTGCCGCCCATAGGATATGAGTTACGGTGGAGTTAGTGAGGACCGTTGGTTGCCCAAGTGTTCTTGTGGTACTGTTCGATAAGCCCAGTTCAGAGTCGTAAAGGATTCTCCTGTTCCGATGAGACCTGGAATAAACACCTGATTATTCTGAGTAAAATGGATATGCGGAAGGGGGGTTAGGCCTATGTACCTCGGGAAGGTGTTCAACATTTGCCCCCGCTTCCAACACGGCAACAGTGATCGAAGGATCTTCAGCAAGACGGCCTGCAACTGCCAATCCTCTTCAATTATCCATCAATCAAAAGCAAATCCTGAGCGAAAACGAGATCCACATACGCGTTACCTCCGCTGATGACGATGAAGTCGTAGGTTGGAGTTTCTCTCGAGTCAGCGACAGCGCGAGTCGTGTTTGTTATCCATCCTAAGTTTAATAGGGTGAAAGGAAAGAGTGACAGGGGATAAAACATCATTCTTAAAATCTGAGGAAGATGGAATCCTACGGTCCTATCCATCAAAGAGGGTTAAGTAAGAATGAGGGGTTGTTAGTAGAAGAGTCACCTTAAGGTCACTTAAAGAGGGAGTTCAAGCGAAAAAATAGAGAAATGACAGTTAGATAGAGAGATGACGATATCAGAATTGACAATGACAGGGGATAACAGATGACGATATCAGAATGTCTTCTGAGAGAGAACTAGTAGGAGTAGGAAGGAGGAGATAGCGTCAGTGGAGATTTAAACAGAAGTAGGAGTAGGAGGAACAGAAGATGAGAGAGGGATGGAAACACACAATGTTCAGATTCCGATTCGGAAGGGATTTGTTTATTGTCCCTCAGGAAACTAGATTTCTGACCAGGTTGCGAGAGACCAACAGAAACATCAGAAGTAACGAGGAGTTCGTCAGATCCGATATTAGTGATTGTTGTTAAATATGGCTACACCTCTTGGCCTTGACTGACTTGGCTTGGCTTTCAAACCAAGTCAGGCCAAGGCCAAGTCCGGAAACCTGGTAACCAAGGTCAAGCGCCAAGCCGGGAAAGTTTTTAAAACTCTTGGCCAAGCTTGGCTTGAAAGACACGTATAAAAAGAGATTAAAAAGACTTTTATTAACTGAATCTATAATTATAATATTATTATTTTAGAAAGCGACTATGAAAACCTCAGCCTCTAACTTTAATAAAACTTAGTTGTCAGTTCACGAGTGCGAATAGTAACAAATGAGTGGGAATGAGTTTGCCAGAGTGGACCAGAGTGGGTAGTAACGGTCGGCGTCACCGTACTTCCTGCTGCCAATGATAGGCACCAGTAGTGTCATTCATACATCAAAGATTATGTGGTTGTTAGTTGTATTATGTTGGGGGTCCTATGGTGGTTGGGCAATAGCGGGTAACCGCGGAGGATATGTTGTGTAGCCGGTGTCACCGTACTTGCTGCTGGTGCCAAGATAGGCACCAGCAGTTTGCCATTCATGTACTAAAAATTATGTATAAAACGTGATTGGTATACTTGCTGTTGGTCAGCCATAGGCACCAGCAGTTTTCTGGTTCCAGTTTATTGAGTGTTGGAGTTGGTGGTCGCAGTGGTCGCAGTGGTCGTGGTGGAAGGTGGTCGCAGTGGTCGCAGTAGTCGTGGTGGAAGTGGTGGAAGGAAGTAGGTGATCATGACTGAGTTGTTGGTCATGGGCCGGTGGCATGAACACAGCGTAGTGGTCGCGATTGCTGTTACTAACAGCTGCTAGTTTGTGTGGTGCGTCCTACATGTTGTGGATGGTGGTAGGGATTCTGAGGCTACTTGTTAGCCGTCCGGATATGGTTTGCTGCGCAGCAAACCCGGGGTCCATACAAAACATATCAACTAAAGAGGAAAATGGACTGAAAAATTTAGAAGTTAGTATAATGTACTAGAAGAATCCAACCTGTCATATCGGTATACTGGGCTGCCACGGTTTATGCACACCATTGAATATAAATTGTATATATCCTTTTTTTTTTTTTTTTTTTTTTTTTTTTAAAACAATAAAAAAGAAAGAAGTACGCGCTGTCAAAAGAGGAATGAAGAAAGGACAGCTGCGAGAAGAAAAGAACAATGGAAAAGAAGAAGGAACAATAAAAAAATCTGTAAAGTGTCAAAGTGCGAGAGAAAAGAAGAGAAGGCAGTGTACATAGTCCAATAGCAAAAATATATCGACTCCATAGGCGTGTGGTCATGTCAAAATATGAAAGGTCCTGAGTCAACACTTGAAAGGCGCAGCCTTGTTCCCGAGAAAACACTACTTGCCCATGGTCCCATGTCGCGCAGCCTTGATAACACTTGACACACTGCGAGAATAATCCTCTGCTGCTGATTCATCTGCAATTCCTGCTTAGTCGTGATCCTCCTGGACTTCCTAAATTGTCATAAAGAGGGTGGGAAGGCTTCAGGTACCGTGTGAATGATGGTTTTGGCAGTGAATGATAAGATAAGAGGTAGATGAGTGAGGATAGGGGACTGAGTGAGATCCAGGAGCGAGGTATGGCAAGATAGATGGCTGAAGCGAAGACTTGTGGGTCCATAGCCACAACAACAATGACAAAGCCTTGTACATAATGGGAGATGTAGTTGATGCGTCCATAAAGGGGCCGTTCTTGAAATGATGGACCAAAGATACGATCAAACGCGAGCCGATGACCGATGCGAATAGTAGATTGATCGCTTTGCTGGATCACTAGCCAAGGAACGAATGGATGGTATATGCTTAGGAGCATGTCGATAGTGAAAACAATGGAGAGCATAGTGTGAGACATTGAGAGTATGATGAGCGATGGGGATGTTATCTTTGAACGAATGATTTTGTTGACCAGGAACATGATTCAGGGCTGCTTCCAAAATAGGTAAGTGAATTTGAAGTCCGCTTATTTTCATGATGGCGACTTTTAAGCTTTCTTCTCACGCTACCAATCAGTATTGGTGCGCGACATCGGTTCTGAACCGAACTTTGGTAGCCCTATAATTGCCTCACAAGTTCTCCTAGGTTTTCCTACCAAAGATGGTAGAGACGGAGACTTGGTGAACCATTCATACTCCCACCACTTCCAAACATATTCATACCAGACATAACCGTATTTTGGGGAACGGCATTCGGAGGGATCATACCATACATGCGCCCAGTCAAGGGGGCACTGGGATTGAAATGCCGGACCGGTACCTGGTTAGTTAGTCCAGCCGGAGGCCCCAAAAAAAAAAAAAGGACTTCACCAGAACAAGGGTTTAAAACATCAATTTGAAGCTATTAAGGCCTTACTACATGCATAAGATGTGCAGAAATGAGTTTCTCTAGTAGCATAGGTCTGGTGTAGGTAGATATGACTGTAATATTCATATTTTATGGGTGATCACACTATTTACAACCAGTATCTATAGGCAATTTGAAATGCACTGAATATCCCTTCACCCAGGTACTTGATGGTTGATCAGGTGGCACAATCAAATGTAATCAGTCTGGCTGTGAAACTCAATGGGTAAGTACCACATTATCAAGTAGGGTTGTGCTGCATTACTTACCTGAGATGTTAGTATCACCTCTAATACCTAGAGTTGGAGCCCCAGAATTAGGTTTGCACTGCTTGCGAGGTGTCTTCTGAGGCAAGGGGAGGCAAGCGAGCACGGAGGTGAGGATAGGATGACATCATATTGCCATATATAGATGTGTGCCTGATTACATAAGTTAGTTAGTCCACCCAAAGTTGGCTTAAAAAATAAATCGACCCCGGGTATTTTTTTTTGATCCCGGTGCCCCCTTGCGCCCAGTATTCTGATATCCCATCTGTGGTATTATCGCCATGGGCATATGTCGATAATCAGAACCAGTTGCCAAGTCAGGACCGCCGTACGATGCGGTTGGGCCCCAATATAGCCCAATATGCGAAAGGTTATTGTGCGAAAGCTGACTGGCCGCCAAGACCGCAGATTGGGATCTGAGTTGTTATACGTGAGGTTAGTGTCGCAATAATAATCGCCCGAATGAGAAGCTTGGTTATAGGGATGAGGCGATCCATCTCGAGATCTGTCGTATCAGAGGGCGTGACCGAGACTTACCATCATATCTGGTATCATCAGAGTGACGAGTACCGCTTTCCCAAGCCTCAGCCTCATATTCTATAGATGAGTGTGATAGAACGAAACAATGGTGATTGACATTTCTGACGTACCACTGAATTTTTTGAGAGGAATCAAGGAGTCATCGAACCTTTCATTGCCAATAACCCTTCTGATCCTCTGAGGACCAAACGAGTGTTGCCCCAACCAAATTCATCCATACGCCAAAAAGAATATATCGGGAGGAAGAAACTGTACACTGGATATCTGATAGATTAGTTAGACGTAGTACTTCAACGAGGGTTAGGGTGAATAAGAGACGCACGAAAGGAGATAGACGACCATTCAACCGATGAGCATGAATCCTCTCCATAGAAGCCATACGCGATTTCGAAAAGATGATGAAGAACCAACTCTGCACTTGACATCTAGCCGTCTTCCTGAAATCCACCTTTCCCAACAAAAACACAGTATTCAAAAAGGCCAAATTCTGTGCTCTCGAAGTCGTATTCATAGCTTGAAGCACCTTATTCAAACGTGGCGTTACATCTTGACCGGGCCTCTGTTTGAATACATGCACCAAGTCAGTGTTCAGAAATACGAATGTGGGTGAGTTTTGAGTGAGACCAAGAGGCCAGACATAGTCGGTGAGATCGTAGATTGTGTCGTTGTAGACACCCCACATTCTGGAAGACAAATGAGTTAGTAAATTAACATAGCTGAACCAGAAATGGATGCTTAGTCGGCGATATTAGTATCAGCACCAGCACCAGCAATCGACCCTTTTGACAAAACCACAAGGACCTCAACTTCCCCGAAACATGTCTCGCTAACGGTTCAATATCCCTGAAATTCTTGGACGTCAAAGCAAACGCATCATCCACCACAAGCCCACGACGATGGGAAATAATGAGTCGAATCTACGTGCTCAAAATGTCTAGTGAGTTGCTTGGAACACCGATTCAAGACGTCATCACAACTCATCTTCAATTTGGGAGTCCGACGTGGCAGACAAGGCAAATAGTACTTGGATTACCCAAGAACATACAAGTCCATGCGTCATTCGTATAACCTCTTTGGAATCAACCACTACGCGCGGTCTGTGTTGGCAAGGATTCGGATTTACTTGATTCTGCGTTCGTTTCTTTACTACAGAATCTTGGTCCTTTCTGGACCAAGTTTGGCAACGGAGAGATGAACAGATTACTCTTCAAACGTTCAAGCGCTCAAGTCTAATCTAGACCTTCACCAGCACCTGTCATCCCTCCGAACAACACTGCAGGATAAACATCCTCGCTTGCATCCTGGCAAGACATATCCTGTGAAGTCCTGGAATCTTCGCTTCTCTCGAACGTGCTAAACTGTGGACGATCTCTGATCTAGTGACCACAGGCGATGATAAAACTGTCAAAGTGTGGGATTATCTCAGCAAGAGTTGCGTGCAAACGATGGAAGGTCATACCAACAACGTCTCTTTCGCTGTCTTCCATCCCAATCTACCTATTATCATCAGTGGAAGTGAAGATGGGACAGTGAAGATTTGGAATAGTGGCACATATCGCATCGAAAACACACTCAGCTATTCTTTAGAACGGTCATGGTGTGTTGCACTCCGCAAAGACGCCAATGAAGTAGCAGTAGGCTTCGATGAAGGTGTCGTTGTCATCAAGGTCCATATTCTCTTAAAACGCCATTTTACCAAATCAATAATCCGCAAATCCAGCTCGGCAGGGACGAACCAACATTCAGCATGGACCGACCTGGGACTGGGATGAAAGGTTCGGGGAGTTGGTCAATGGAGAGTTTGCATGGTGGGACATTGCTTGGTGCTAGAGGTGCTGGTTTTGTGATGTTTTGGGATTGGGAGTCTGGAGATATTGTTAGATGGATTGACGTTGAAGCGAAGAATGTGAGTTTCTTTAACTGTTTTGCTCCTCTCCTTGTCAGTCTAATTTTCGACTTTTACCTAGGTTTTCTGGTCTGGTACCGGTTCTTTAGTGGCCATCACCGCTGAAGACTCTTTCTACATCCTTCGATTCGATCGAGATGCCTACAACCCCAAACTAGAAGAAGGAGCGGAAATCACTGATGAAGGTGTTGAAGAAGCGTTTGAAGTCGTCGCTGACGTGTCAGAAGGGTAGGCCGCTTCATTCCTGACACCTAACAAAAGGGGACTAACCATCAACACCCCAGCGTCAAGACAGCCAAATGGGTTGGTGACTGCTTCATTTACACCACCTCCAACCGGCTATGCTACTTTGTCAGTTCCGAATCTTACACCATCAGTCCCTTCGACACGTAAGCCCTTCCTCTTTTCCTACAAGACGCTCATCTAATTAATCACTCTCCAGACCTCTCTACCTCCTGGGCTATATCCCATCTCACAACCGAGTCTACCTAATAGACAAAGACCTTCGTATCTACTAATACGCACTTTCTCTCAGCGTCGTAGAATACCAAACTGCTATTCTAAGAGGGGACACAGAAGCTGCTGAGATACTCCCTACGTTACCTACAGACCAACTTGAGAAAAGGTTGCTCGATTCCATGAAGCGCGTGGTACGTCTTTCTTCCTTCTCCCAGTCCCACATTCCACTAACATCCCTCCTTCCCTGCCAACAGACCTCAAAGAGCTAGCAAATACCGACCAACAACCGACCCAGACGACCTAGACACAGCACGTCAAATAACTCACACAATCCCCGAAAACGAATCAGAAATCAAATGGAAAGCATTAGGAGATCGTGATTTGACGGTGTGGAGATTCGATTAGTTTAAGAATGTTTTGAGAAAGTTGGGGATTTAAGTGCTTTGATGTTACTTTTGGTGGCGGTGGGGGATAGAGATGGGTTGGAGGGTTGGCTGGGAAAGCTGGTATGTTCCTATTGCGGATGGTTTAGATTGGTGTGCTGATTGAATTCTTGTAGAGGAGAAAAGGCCAGAATAATCTCGCATTTGCTATCCCGTTACAACCTTGGCGATTCTGCTGGATGCGTAGACCTATTAACGACAATACAACGTGCCCCCGAAGCAGCTCTATTTGCCAGAACTTACGCTCCGAGATACATTTATCCATATAGTCAAGCACCAAAAACAGTCCAAGCATGGAAATTAGAACTCACCTCCAAAAGCAGAACCAAAATACCGGCTATTATCGCTGATCCTTGTGTCAGTTCAAGTTCGAGAATTTTTTAGGTACATGGAGAGCCAAAAGATTCATTAATACATCACACCCGATGATATTATCATCATAATGGAGATTCTTCTTGCTACTGATCCAACCAGGAGTATTCGGAGGTGACCACTATCAACGTATCGCTTCACATTTTGCATGTACTCTCCAGTCATTTACGCTTGATTACAGCCTTCCCAAGTTGGCATTCAGCTTAGTTCTATTGTATTTACGTTATGTAACCACGCTGTTAACATCACAAAGTTACCCTCATTTCACGCCTCAGAATGCATTTGCTTTTCCTTTTGAATTCTCCCTGGATATCACCATCCGGTCCATTCAGCGGCGATTCTTTCATCATGGCCGACTTACGAGCAGGACTCTCGGTTTCAAACCACCTCGTTGATGTTACTACCGATACATGACGTCATGTTCCCAATGTATCCCCAGTTCCAACAAGACTATTATTACGGTTCCTTGGAAATGCTGAAGCAGAGAGATTCAATGTTTGGGGGGATTTTTGTTGTTTTGGATGTGGAGACTTCGAATCATTGTTTGGCACCTCCGACACAAATCACCTGACGGGCATCTCGGCGTATGGTCAAAGTGGATTCGACGAATTCTGCATCTAGATGTTATGTCCTTCATGCGTTTGAAAACTCAATTGAATGTAATGAACGTCATGAACGGGGAATCCGGAACCTTTCGAAGATCAGGCAATGGCCCATCAGAGGGAATAAACGAAGGTAATAGACCATAGTACCTATGCATAAGAAATTCGACACAAACCAGAATTCTTCTGCCCACCACCCCAGCTGAATCCCTTCTACCACTCGTTGAGACCTGTGAGCTTTTCAAAATAATCAGCCACAGCAGGTTTAGCTTTGTAGATTGTAGTGTTACAAGTTCTGGATGGCGCTTGAGGAAGCGCTTGGTCCACCATCTCTCAGCCCAGCGGTCAGCTAATTTCGGAGGGCACGCTGGTCAAACAGCACAGTGGACACCAGAGGCAGCATTTTGCTGCATCCACTCGATGAGAACCGCTTCCTCTGATGGCTTGAGAAGCTAGGCATTCGTATCAGCTTCTCGGTGTCCCATGTACTTTTCTGTTCCACGGGAATAAACATATATACCCGCATTTTCCCCTGCAGCAGCAGCTTTTCAAGTCGCGTACTTTCCTTTATTGGTGCCAGAAACGGCTGCCTGAATAATCAAAATATTCATAGGCACGTCGACGGTTGCAATTTTCATGACTCATGGCAGTCATGGCACAGGATGCAGTATGTATGCGACTTCATGATGTAAGCTTCAATTTGGGAGTTCCCGTATCTTCTTGTTCAACAACATTGTCATCTTCTACATCGTCGCACTTGGGAGACTTCTATGTCCGAACTTTGATAAAGCATGGGGACCAAACGAAGTCAAGGATCAAATGACTGTTAGGTTTCAATCCAAAGAGTTGTTATCGCGTCGCGAACTTTGTCCATGGAACTCGCATTATTCGGTGTTCCAAGCAATTCAGCAGGAGTTTTGAGCACTTATTATTCCCCACCATCGTGGGCTTGTGACCCAAGAATTTCCCGGATGTTGAACTGTTAGCGAGACACGTTTCGGAGAAGTTGCAAACGCAGGCGCCGAGAATTGGTATAGGGATACGTTTCTCCCGAAGATGCGGATTACGAGGAAGGATCCTTTGGTTTTGTCGAAAGGGTCGATTGCTGCTGATGGTATCGCCAAGTAACCATTCATTTGCGGTTCAGCTAAGTTAATTTACTAACTCATCTCTCTTCCAGAGGCCGGGTATCCACAACGACACAATCTACGACCTCCCCGACTTTGTCTGGTC
>MU130106.1:0-19928 GCA_015039465.1 Phlegmacium glaucopus | reverse complement strand
GTGGATTCCAGCTGAGAACGATAACATTCGAATCAGCTTGCGGATCCGCTTTTGATGGACCACATGACCTAGCCAAGTGAAAGTCAAAAAATTTCTCAAGAGGTCAAGAAAATGTAAACCTACCAACCACGGTCACGCGAGGATCGCCCAGCTGCTCATAGATCGGGTTACGCTGAGATCTGTCTTCGTCAGTGATGGTCAGATTTGGAGGGGCATCCGGTTGATGTTCAGCATGACAAATCAAGCAAAGACCTTTAGCTGCCAATTGCGAAATATTATTATCTGCAGACGCTAACGCAACAAGGAATGAAATTTCCATCAACACGAAGGCAGGTATTCGGTCAGGGTCGACTTGTACGGCTTTCACTTGTGGAAGCTAGTAGTTGCCTGAGATGATGTTGGTTCCGGGATAATAAGTATTGAATAAGTATCGCCTGAAAAGAATGGTTTAAGCGTCTCATGGTTTAAATGCCTCAGTATTGGAATGGACAACACACCGAAAGAGCTGGACCCATCACTTGGGTGTGTGGAGACGATGAAGGTGAGCTTTGTTCATCGTGTCACTGAGCAAGTCTCTGAGTGTGTCACTGAACGAGTCACTGAGCGAGTCTCTGAGTATCACTGAGCGAGTCACTGAGCGAGTTTCTGAGTGTCACTGAGCGAGTCACTGATGTTTGCTCATGTTGTCGATGAGTGAGGCGAAGGGTGTTTCTTTTTGTTTTTCTGATGGAAATATGAAAAATATTTTAAAAAATATTTTTCTTAAGGAAACACTTAACATATTTACACGAGATAAATGAAAAAATTAACTGCGCGAAAATATGAATAATAAAACAATAAGAGTATATGTAAGAAATACACAAAAAAAAAGGTAAGGTATTTCTTTTGGAAACAGCCACAAAACACATATTGTGTTTTATGCCTGTTTCTGAAAGATAAACTTTGGAAAAAATGTCTAATTTTTTTGTGGGAAACATGTGAGAAACACATGATGTGTCTTTTGAATTTTTCTTTTATAAAATCTTTTGGTGTTTCTGTGAGAAAATCTTTTGGAAATGACAAAACATATCTAAAAATAAGTTTCTCCAATGGAAACACCACCCATCGCCAGCAGTGCTTGCCTGTTGAGCCCATTTTATTTTTTTTAAATTGTTTTTTAACTAATTAATACTACTGTTTAGGTTCTACCACTGACGACGCCAGATGCTCACTCTTAGCTATGGCCTCGTCATTTACTCAGCTCCTCCCCATCAAAATAGGTTTGCTTTGGTACATCTGATACCCACCCACCCCCAGCATACTACCACGACCACTAACAGCAACAAATGATGAGTCACATACCTACCTCCTAGCCCCAGAAGGTGGCAACAAGCGCTGAGTGCCAAGCGCCAAGGTGAGGAGTTTTTTGAATTTCTTACTGTTCTTTTTAAAAACTAACAAATTGCTACTTTTAGCTACAATTTCGACAACCTCAACTACCCAGCCTCTCCTCCCCATCCAAATGGGATGTGAGGGGTTTGTTTCAGGCTGTTTCAACACTCCAACCACCTCTGCCTGTTTTCGAGAATCAACACACAACAGCATCCAACACCTCGTTTACAAACCTACTATTGATAGTAAGGGTAGTACATATATGATATGACTCAGACTCTGTGTAGATAGTTGAATATGATTTATATATATATTAATTTTCCTTATCCTTGCGTGAACTCAGAACATTAGCTTTCTAGCCTCAGATTGAATAGTATATTGTAATATTAACCCTACCCTATATAGCACTGTATAGTAAATATATAGCACCCCATAGTGTGACCGTGACGCTTGACAGCGCTGTAAACAAAGGACCCTTTGCTATGGCACTATGGCGCTGTACGGTGCTGTTCCAGTGCTGGTAAGTAGACCCCGAGTTTGCTGATGTGGATGCAAATATCTTGACATGCAGTGTGAACCATGTTAGCATTCCTTGGGCCTAAATGCACAATAGTCCTTGTTTCTGGATGCAAGAGAGAGAAAAGAGATCATCAGTTGCTTCTTCCAAATTTCCAAGGTCTGAAATAAATGTTTTGCAGCCAAAAGTCAGAAATTGGGGTTATAGAAGCAAATTCCATCTGGTCAGGTGCAATACATGGCAGTGACAACAAAATAATTGTTTAAGCCCCAGGTGCCAAAAAAAAGGTTCCTTACAACTAGGTCAAAGTAATTAAAAATCCAAGTACATCATTAAATGCTACCCATAATGACCTCCTACATATAAAAAAAAGATGGACTTCAACATATTTCCCAGGGACAACTTTTTTTTTTGGGTGGCCGTGACAGTCATTTGAAACCTGTTTCGATTAGGAGGATTAGCCGAGGCAGGATACTCACTATGCGATGCAGATGAATGTGTATTTACTACAACACCTACGTCGTTAGGATCTGAGGTTAACAAAGTTTGTGTTGGACCAGGTGATAGAGGAGAATGAACAGATCCTGCGCTGGCCGAACAAGGAGTCCGAGGTGGAGGACCAAGACTTGTTGATGTCCGTATACCTCCGATGATGGTATAGGTCCAAATGAACCTGACGGATATCCAAGGCCTACGGAGTCAGGTGTACCTGGGTTAGGGGTAGAGGGAGCTGAAGTGGCAGAATTGATGTAGGGAGACTGTACGCCAGGTGAAGGAAATTCAGTAAGAAGCGGCGTGTTGTTGTAACTGGAATACGGTGAAGTGCTTCCCCCTTCCATAACCCAACCACTACCTTGAGGAACTAATTTACTACTCCTAGGTCGCGCACGTAATTCGCTTCCAACCCATTTCGCTCTCAAGCCCACTTTCACGCCAGAAGACTCTGCAGCGATGCCAGGTGCTTGATCTGCACCGGAAACGACCTCAACAGCACGCGTGGTGATGCGAATAGCATAACTCATGCATACGAAGACGCCTCCAAGAACACCTCCTACTCGGATGAGAAGGTGGAGGAAGGTCGTTGTTCGCTGGTGTAGTGTGATATGCAGAGTGTCGAGTTCAAATTTGAAAAAGATTCCGGGGGTTCCTCGGTCACGTTGTACCTCACGTGTATAATGTGTAACACTGTATTGATTGGTGCGTAGAGGGTTCGTTCGAAGGGAAATGTAAGTGGTTGGGACCATGTGGAGGAAATACTGGCACGCGATAAAATCTAGTTGACGGTTAATGATAGATTCATGATTTAACAAGGGTTAACCTGACCTTTGTCTGTTGCTTCGAAAGAGTTGTCGAGTGGTTGTACAATGTCTGGGAAATGGGGACTAAAAGAGAATTCGGTAACGATATGAGAAAATTTCATTTCCATGATTTCAGTTCAGCGAGGGAGAATCTAAATGGTCACGACAACCTACGTTTATGGTCAACATAGGAAAAGCTAGCATATCCATATCCAAGATTCGTGATATGTAGGTTGGCTAGTGAGCATATATAAGCCGGGAGAACCAATCATATGATAGATAGAGAACTCACTCGTCACCCGTGTAACCGCCAGAGTACCAGATATTCTGCAAGCACTTTCAGTCGGTTCATAGTTATACATAGGCTTGAATAAAAAAAAATTCTCGTCGGAGCAACCAGTCGAACAGACGGGGAGAGAGTTGCGTGACTGAGCGATTGCTTGGCTTGCAGATAGTGCTACTGAATGCTCCCTGCAAATTTTAATTTAGAATCCAACGCCACGAAAGAATGCACAAACACTCACTTCAGAGCGGTGGCTTGTCACCCCATTGCGACGAAACCTACCACTCAAAAACAGTCGATCCGCCATAGCTCTCTCAAGTCGACACTTAAATCTATTCAACAACGCCAGCACTATAGTTAAAGGCGAGGGTACAACACTCACATCCACACGGCATGGCCACAACCAAATCAATATTAATGTTTAAATACTTCGACGGGTTATTATCCACGCTGAACTCAAAGTCGGGCCAACCCCAAAGAAATTCGCCTATGTCATTTACGACCAGCGTGAATGCCAGCAAAGCAACGAATATGTCAGAAACCCGCGAGACTCTGAATAAGCCTTGTACATTGAAGATATATTTGGGAGCATTTCGAATTTGGCCAAGGGTGTAGGATCGAGTTTATCAAGCAAGGAAGCCTGCTCTGAAGGAGTAGATGACATTATTGACGCCTATATAGCTGAAGAGACTCGACGATGCAAGAGACTGTTAACCTGCCAGTCGTAAGTATAAGTATGAGAGGAAAGGGGTTCCAGTGCTCACGGTTGTGACGTGTCGTCCCTAATGTTCTCCTAGCAGGCTCCTTGTTGTACAAAAACCCTCTTTGCTTGCATTATTCTGACGTAAGCAGACTCCGTAGTCTGCACTTAGAAGTTAGACGCGCCAACCTAATAAAATTTCATGTGCATTTATCCTGTGACTGACTCAAGCTTACTGACAATTCAATAGATCCCGCAGCGAAATACCCCGATATGTGTCCGGAATACCTCTTCGGCACACAGCGTCCCCTGGCGGCAACCTCTATGCTGCTCACACTCCATCCAACTGAACCCCACTCAATTCATCAACCTTTGTCGTCTTTCAATATAATTCTGCCCCTCCACCAAAAAGCCGAACCAAAAAGCGTCTGAACAATGAAAACCCGAGCTTGAACAGCCTGATGATCATACGCAGCAGCTGAGAACACAGGCATCAAGTGTCTCCTCTTCCTCCCTCCCTGCTGGGGCTCTTCGTGATCATGGTTCTCTGTGCTAATAACATCATCGCCATTATCCCAACCCATCCTTCTCCTACCTCCAAACTTGCCAGAAGGTACCGGTAACGTCTTCTTATTCAAAGAATCTCTGTTGACCTTCCAATCAAGGTCTTCGAGAGTAGTAGCGCCAGCGGCTTTCGGCAGATCTCCAGAAAGATCCTGACTCCTTTTAGCTACTTCAGCCATCTTCTCCAATTCTTCGACTCGTTCGCTCTTGGAGATAGTCAGGGGACCGAGCGTAGGATCTCGAGTGAATGAATGTTTGGGCGTGAGTTGAGGATGGGGGGAGTATAGCACGGCGTTGGGAGTGGGGGAAGAAGGGTTTGGAACTGGAGTAACAAAATTATCCATCAGGGGTGTTATTGTAGGCGGAATGGCATGCATGAAAACTGGTTCTGGTAGAGATTCCACAATGGGGCTTTGGTAAGGTATTGGAGGCAGATAAGGTAGAGCAACAGGAGGTAATCCGGGAACAGCCTCAGGAAAGAATGAATGCGGTGGTGGCGGAGTATGACCCTCTACTGGTGCTTGCATAGGATGACACTGCTGAAACGGTGGTAGCAATTGAGGACCAGGTGGTCGCATAACCATGCGGATATCCTTGAGGTAAAAGCAGGGGTGATTCCATGGGTGGTAACCATGGCTGAATCTGTGTAGGGTCGATATATGCGCCTTGATTGGGGTAATAGGACGTATAATCTGCATATGGCGTAAGTTCAGGTACGGGTCCGTGGTGCGCATAGGTATACGGCGTTGGTTGTTGTTGGATAAACGGGTCTAGTATTGGCTGTTGTGGAACGGCCATGGGATGAACCACATCAATGGGGATTTGGAGGATGATATCTTTGCTATTGAAAAGTAATTATCATCAAGACCCGGTTCAAAGGTAGAGAATTTAGTGAACAGACCTGCCGATACCCATACCTAATTTGACTTCCACTTCACACCAGATCTCAAAAAGGCTCTCGGTTCGCCTAGGTTGTCCTCCATCTCCTTCGCTTTCTCCGTCTAAGGTACTGCCTTGAACCCCTCGGGCAAGTTTAGGCACGTCAAAGACCAGATTGACGACACCTTCCGCACCGGAGGGATAATATACTCTGGACCGCGGAATGGAACAGTTGTTAGAGTGTCCGAGATTTGAACTGTAGCTGGGTTGCTGTAGTTGTTGACCAGGCAGGTGGAGCGTGCGTGTAGTTAGAGTTAAGATAGAGTTCTATACAACTATTATCAACTTTATAATAAAGGAAGGAAGAAAAAAGAAAGAGGGATCACCTTTTTGTTAGAATGATTGACTTGAAGTTCCAAATAACCAGTTCCACCAGCCACTACAGGTCCACCAATCATCCTTCCGTGCATCCACAATTTCCCATTATCGCCTACCACAATAGCTTCAGGTGGAGATTTATCATAGGGATATGTCTCGACAACGTCCAGTCTTATTATCAACAACCAACTTCTTTTCATTTTTCCAATAAACACCGACGCTCGCTCAGAGTTCATACCTCACTTTTGCCGAACCAGATGCAAAAGAGATGGAAGAAGGAGATGAGGATGGGATGGGTATACGGAATAGAAAAGTCGATTTTCCTCGTCTGGCGTGGTAGTAATGTTGTGGCAGAGGAGGGTCGCCTAACATTGTATATGCTTGAACGGCGTTTGAGGGCGGTAGACCTGGACCTTGGAAAAGGCGACGACTGTGGAGAAAAGTGGAAGTAGCAGAGTGGTCTCGAGATGAAAATTCTGTTAAATAATATCAAGATTGTGTTCATTCAGATACGTTTGACCAACGAACCTTGTATAGCAAATAGCTCAACCATAAGGATCCCAATACCCAAACCTCTATCAGCTCTACATTCCATATCCAATTTTCCTGATACAAAGTTGCCACTGGCAGCTACGAATGTAGGGTCCGAAAGAGTGGTCGTAATCTTGACTTTTGAATGATAGGGTGAAGAATTCATGGGCTCTGGTAATTCCGGAGTCGCCATCGTTGATTTTCTCGTATTCAACGAATCTTTCGGAAAGGAAAAAGGAACTTCGTGTATCACTTCCAAAAGGTTTTCCGTGGTACCAAATTTCTTTCTTCAAGTGAGAAACAAGGCAAGAAGTTTCAGATATCGGTATTATTTGAAGCAAGTTGACCTGCTGCTGAGGACTATAATATGAATAAAAGGGGAGCACTCGGATGTAGGAAATATAGAGCGTTTTTTGTTTGTTTCATGAGCAATTAGATGAATTGGCAAGGAATCTACATCAGGTAATATAAGGGTTGACTAGTTGACTCCAAATGTTCTCACACTCGCATACAATCAAACCAACCTTGGGACAGAAGGCTGGCTGCCGTCTTTTTACCACTCCCTGTCTTCGTACATAGGGGCATATCGAGGCTGTGCATAGAATGTTTGAAGATATCTTCTTCGACAACCAAGAGGCTTGCCTATCTATTTATATTATTTCCAATGGTACAGAAAGCTAGGTATCGTCGAGGTTGTGTTGTGATGAACATCTCATACAGGCTACTTCTTGTTACGACTCTCAAATGATGGTGGTGGAACCTGCGGCTACAGGATTTATGGCGATCGATACTTGCAAGACACAGTTCAAAACTCCCCAAGCCGGCGGTCAACGTTAACGTTCAGCGATGGGACTAATTTATGCCTTCTTTTCCCATGCCTCAAGGCCAAGAGGTTCATTTGTCCTCCGTGTGTACTACTAGTGCTAATCCAGGACGATTTCTAATCCCCGGTTCTCCTGAGGAAAGAGATACCTAGTACGAACACCCGACCATCATCCAACAGTCTAATCATCTAGTTCTTTAGCCTACGTTCTCCTTTTCGTTCGACTGACATGTGTATTAGATGCCGGCCCCTCACCCTCACCCTGTATTTTTTGGGACTTATTGTTTGCAAATCCGTTGCTCATAACACTTTGCGGTTGCTACTAATCGACGGATCTTCAGTCAATAATAATATGTCATATAAAGAGGTATAAGATGAAACGGAAAAAGTTTTATTGTGAACAGCCTATGGAACATCTTGTGGTTGTCACTCTGAGTCGTCCAAGCAATTCTGACAGTTCCTTGTGCTGACTTTGCTCATCTCGATGTTTGACTTTTCCGGAAGGAGCACACATCATTCGCAAGCGGGATGAAGCGCCCTACCGACCCCCACCGAGAAGGAGCCCGCCCAACGCAGCGCCTCCCACCGGTGTACGATTTTTAATTTTTTTTACCCAATCACGCTAGACCTCCGGAACATCGCGCTTCTGTTGAGCTATCGAGCTGGTAAGCAGTTTTAGAACAGTGTGCGCAAAGCAAACTTGAGTCTGGTGGTATCCATCGAAAGTCGGCCTGGGTAAATTGCGAAGTTTTGGTCAATGACAATTAGTGATGCGCGGGCAGGCTTGGGCTTTTAACGAAGTCCGAACACTGAATGGCCGATTTTGCACTAATGCTGCTACCTCTTGTCCCTCAAAGTCTCAGACTCGATACTTTATACGCTACAGATTCCCGTTGTGGATCATGTCCAGCACCCGTGCCATATCCGACCGGAGAAAGCAGAGAAGTGTGGTAGTTGAATGCTGTGATCTATCAAGCGATCAGGCAAAGCTGAGCTTCACTTAACCAGTGTTCGCCAACATGACAGTGGTGTGGGTTTCGAGACCGTTGTCTTGATGGGATGATTTTCAGTCGCCAACTGACTCCTTTCTCCCTACTTTCTCCTCAGCCTACGGATGGTCTCAAAGCCGAGAATATCCTCTAGCTAACGTCTTTCCTTTCACCGAACACAAGGACAAAACTTCGGAGGAGTGGCGTTGCATCTATAATCAAGTGTACTCGTTTCCCGACCCATCAACAATAATAATAACGACTTTTCAAGAAATTGTTCATTCTCAGTCCTGAATCCGGAGCAGTCTCAGCCCACCTTCGAAGGTATTGATGCACTTCTGTACATTTTGCTTCCACTTGCAGGATTTTGACTTAGAGGTGTTTTTTCCCCTGTTAAAGTCAAACGCTTTCTGGGATCAAGAAAGGCTTCTCAAGCCGCTACAGTTCTTGCCCCAACTAATGCACATGAACCCGATGCTACTATTTACCTTGCGTGTGTGGAGATTCCTTTGTTACTGTGTCATATGCGTTGGGGCCGTGACTATCAGTGGCAACATGGAGAATAATGAGCGACTCATGAACATGAAAAAGGTGAGCAATGTTCTTTTGTCCTGCTTTGGACCAGTCTCGAATTAATCTGCAACGCTGTAGATATCCGGACATACCAAACATTTAGTACAGCTACTACAAGGCAAAGAACCGGACTTTAATGCAGACAAGACATTGAAGAAAACACAGAAGTGGACACACAGATGGGCACTAGCGATAATCAGTGCAGGACAAATCTAATTGTTCAAACAATAAAGAAAATAATTCCAATTGTGAATCCAAGTCGCTGCCGGCTCAGATGACGAGAATTGAAGAAATTTAGCTTTTACAAAAATGATCAAATACAGTCTTTAAAATTTTATGAAAGCTGAGGGCAATTCTACCTTGACCGACGACTAAAACAAGAAGTATTTGATAAAAACGAACAAGGCATCGTCGTACCTAGGTTATCAGTCGAATCTCGTCCAGTTATCTGGTGCACCGTTGGACTCTACTATACTCTGGGGTTGCCTGAGCGGGCGGCATATCAACAATGTTGCGAGAAGAGATGGCTTTGTCGCGCAATAAGTAAGACGCTATAAGTTAGCAGAAGGTTCTCTATAGCTTAGTAATTATTACATATCGGTGACAGTCACAACACTTTGACTGACGATCAACCTTATCGCTGACATCTACGAGAGCGCCTTTCACAATGTCTACTTCATCGAAACCCCAACTCACTGCTGACCAGATTCAGCGACTGAAAGCAAGATTTACCCGATTCCGTATCCTCGTGATTGGGCGAGCCAACGCAGGCAAGACAACAATCCTGCGAAGACTCTGCAACACTACAGGAGAACCTATGATCTTCAGTCCGAATGGTCGGAAGGTGAGGTATATGGCGAGAGTTCATGCCAGATACTGACATCCATGCTCATGATCTCAGATCGAGCCCTCGGCCCTTAATCCATCGATGGGGGTAAGCAGTTCTTGTCCTAGTATTGGGTTATGGTTCGATTGATATCCTCACATGGCAGCGTGGAGAGCATGATATCAAGAATGAAATGATATTTGAGACCAACCCTGGGTTTATCTTTCACGACTCCCGTGGTTTTGAAGCTGGTGGTGCTCAGGAGTTGAAGATGGTACAGGAGTTCATTATGGAGCGTTCAAAGGCAAAAAATGTGAAGGAGCAACTTCATGCGATCTGGTATGTTAGTACTTGCTTTCAGAGAACAAATTTGTTGACAGAGATAAAACATCCCGGGCAGGTACTGCATTCCAACGAGTGACGACCGACCAATCACAGCAGCAGAGAGGAAATTTTTCAATGAGTGTGGGACAGGGCTTGGTATGTGTGGTTCACCCTATGAATATGGTACTGTGAAGGATAAGTCTGTGAAGTACCAGTGATTGTTTTGTGGACCAAGACTGACTCTCTTGATAATGCTAAAATTAAGCAACTCATGAAGGAAGGTAACAGCAGATGAGGCAATGCAACAAGCTCCACAAAAAGCTTGGACTGATTTTGAACAGAGTATTCATCAACGATTTGAAGAGTTTAAATATCCACCAAAGGGATATGTTGTATTTCGAAGTAAGTGTTATGACTGTTAACAACTATTTGGCTCATTGTGTTATAGAGATGCATGAGCCTGGAGCAGATTTTACAGACTTGATTGAAAAAACAACAGCTGCACTATCTAGTGAAGAATTACAACAGCTCTTTCTTTCAACACAGCGGAACAATGTTGAGTTGTGTATTAAATATGGGGTTAAAAGGTTGGGACCCATGATATTTTTAAATTCCCACTTTAACAAATTTTCTAGACTTTTGAATGGGAATGGATCAATGTGGTTGAAATATTTTAAGAGGAAAGGAGGAGATTGGGCATATATCATGGCAACTGTTCTGGTATATTTTCCACAAATTGTGGTATGTATTTGATAAGCCTAAAGAAGGGACTGACAGCTGATGTTGTACAGTGTTATCTTGAGCATTTAATGCTTAACAGTTGAGACTAATATATATTATGACAGGATGTGTGTAGGAAAAGAGTGATCATTGTGTTAGATTGCTAGTTAACCAATCTTTTTTCACAGATTGTAGGTGGAAGACCATCTTGATCTGCCTTGACTCTAGCTTACTCTTGTGACAGGTTGTAAGTGCAAGGCCATCTTGATCTGCCTTGACTCTAGCTTGCTCTTTTCACAGAGGGTAAGTGCGAGACCATCTTGATCTGCATTGACTCTAGCTTACTCTTTTGACAGAGGGTAAGTGCAAGACCATCTTGATCTGACTTGACTCTAGCTTACTCTTTTGACAGTATGTAAGTGCAAGACCCTCTTGATATGCCTTGACTCTAGCTTACTCTTTTGACAGGATGTAAGTGCAAGACCATCTTGATCTGCCTTAACTCTAGCTTACTCTTTTGACAGTTGGTAAGTATCAAGTGCAAGACCATCTTGATCTGCCTTGACTCTAGCTTACTCTTTTGACAGGATGTAAGTGCAAGACCCTCTTGATATGCCTTGACTCTAGCTTACTCTTTTGACGTAAGTGCAAGACCATCTTGATCTGCCTTGATTCTAGCTTACTCTTTTGACAGTTGGTAAGTACAAGACCATCTTGATCTGCCTTGACTCCAGCTTACTCTTTTGGCAGAGGGTGAGTCCAAGACCATCTTGATCTGCCTTGACTCTAGCTTACTCTCTTGACAGGAAGTAAGTGCATGACCATTTTGATCTGCCTTGACTCTAGCTTACTCTTTTGGCAGAGGGTGAGTCCAAGACCATCCTGATCTGCCTTGACTCTAGCTTACTCTTTTGGCAGAGGGTGAGTCCAAGATCATCTTGATCTGCCTTGACTCTAGCTTACTCTTCTCTTTTGGCAGAGGGTAAGTCCAGGACCATCTTGATCTGCCTTGACTCTAGCTTACTCTCTTGATAGGAGGTAAGTGCAAGGCCATCTTGATCTACTTTGACTCTAGCTGACTCTTTTGACAGGAGGTAAGTGCAAGACCATCTTGATCTGCCTTGACTCTAGCTGACTCTTTTGACAGTTGGTAAGTGCATGACCATCTTGATCTGCCTTGACTCTAGCTTACTCTCTTGACAGTCTGTAAGTGCATGACCATCTTGATCTGCTTTGACTCTAGCTTACTCTCTTGACAGGAGGTAAGTGCATGACCATCTTGATCTGCCTTGACTCTAGCTTACTCTTTTGGCAGAGGGTGAGTCCAAGACCATCTTGATCTCTTGACTCTAGCTTACTCTTTTGGCAGAGGGTGAGTCCAAGACCATTTTGATCTGCCTTGACTCTGGCTTACTCTTTTGACAGTTGGTAAGTGCAAGACCATCTTGATCTGCCTTGACTCTAGCTGACTCTTTTGACAGGAGGTAAGTGAAGGACCATCTTGATCTGCCTTTACTCTAGCTTACTCTTTTGACAGGAGGTAAGTGCATGACCATCTTGATCTGCCTTGACTCTAGCTTACTCTTTTGGCAGAGGGTGAGTCCAAGACCATCTTGATCTGCCTTGACTCTAGCTTACTCTTTTGGCAGAGGGTGAGTCCAAGACCGTCTTGATCTGCCTTGACTCTGGCTTACTCTCTTGACAGTTGGTAAGTGCAAGACCATCTTGATCTGCCTTGACTCTAGCTGACTCTTTTGACAGGAGGTGAGTGCATGACCATCTTGATCTGCCTTGACTCTAGCTGACTCTTTTGACAGTTGGTGAGTGCATGACCATCTTGATCTGCCTTGACTCTGGTTTACTCTTTTGGAAGAGGGTGAGTGCATGACCATCTTGATCTGCCTTGATTCTAGCTTACTCTTTTGATAGGATGTAAGTGCAAGACCATCTTTATCTGCCTTGACTCTATCTTACTCTTTGGACAGTTGGTAAGTGCATGACCATTTTGATCTGCCTTGACTCTAGCTTACTCTTTTGATAGTCTGTAAGTGCAAGACTATCTTGATCTGCCTTGACTCTAGCTTACTCTCTTGATAGGAGGTAAGTGCATGACCAAGACCATCTTGATCTGCCTTGACTCTAGCTTACTCTTTTGACAGGATGTAAGTCCAAGCACAGAGCAATCTCTATTCTTTTGTCACCTTATTTTTATTCTTATGTGGACAGTACTCTGTAGGTGCACTAATCATTCCTTTATTCTGCTTACCTAATTGGCATATCCTTTGGACAGTATGTATGTTGAAGATGTAATGTTATTTACCAATAGCTCTATGATTTACATTTCTCAACAGGGAGTATGTGCAATACTTTCTGATCTGTCTTTTTCTATGCTTGCCTACTAATATTTTTGCTTATAGATGGTAAGTATCATTACTCTTAACCTTTGAATAAAATCCTTTATAATACAATATCACTTGGTGATTTTTTTCTGCCTTATTCCTATGTCTGTACTTACTTTCTTATCCAGTCTTTATCAATTTCAATGTCCAGGCTTCTGTCTCCAAAATTATGTTGCCCATTGTGAGTGTTTGCTCTTTGGAAATAAACTGCCTGAAAGTGGCTAAATTTCATCTTCCAAAAATTTCAAGCTTTCCAGCTTATCTACCAAATTCAACTTAAAGGATGTTACATACTGTGCAATTGGCATGCATCTTATTTCAACCTTTTTCCCATACTCTCAATGTTAACTTTACTATTAGTTGCAGCTATTATTGGCCACTTGTCTTTCTTTCTTCTCCAAGAATCACCAAGTACCAAAAACTCTTTAGAAAGAGCTGCACAAATTTTTCATCAATCAGCCTGTGATGCCTCTGTCAAGCAAGCAATTGAAAAGATTTTTAAACTTGAAAATCTTTTCAAAGGCTCTCATGTAATGAGACATGTCAAACAGTTTTTGCATGTTGATCATGTTGATCATGAATTACTGCTTGAGGAGGCTGTACAGACTGCATTGAATAATCTCTTGTGTATGGAGTCAATTCTTATTTGTTGATGAGTAGCACTAATTGGGCACTATAGCAGTGAAATAAGCCAATGCTCTACTGCATGCTCCAATCATCACACCCATTTATGCAAAGAATCAAAAACAGGAAAAAAATAACTTGTGGGTAGTAGGGAAGAGCTCAGAAAGGAATAATGGGATGCTGCTGAATATCTTTGGCTGTAATTGTAATTTCTGGAATGAAAGTATATTGCTTGCACTACTATTCTCCTTTTGTGATGACACTGTCTTCATGTTTTCAAGTCAATGCATCTTCAGCTTTCACCAACACCTGCACCTCTGAAGAGACCAAATTTTCCACCACAAGCATAGGAGTGAGGTCTATGATCTTGATACTAATCTCTGAAATCTTAGTTGTAGTTGACTGGTCAGTATCTCAAATGAGTACCTGGGCCCAGTTAGCCCATTAAGTCAATTGGCCAGGCACCAACTCATGCTCAGGGTTCCAGCCACATTCTCCAAGATGTGAGGCAACATCTAGGATGAGATGACCAATGCTGAAGTCCTGGACTTCAAGCACATTGAGAATAGAAGGGAGGTCATCAAATTGGACATCAATGACTGCACCAATGATGGTCTTTGTGAAGCCAGTCACACCCTTTGCTTCAGTTGCATAGGAGTGAGCTATGATGAGAATAAGAGGAGAAGGGGAAGAAAGACCTAGAACAAGGCATACCAGGAGTAGAAGGTTGAGAGGAATCCTCCACTTTGGTGTCTAGAGCTTCAATGAATTCCTGGGGAGATTAGTTAGGAAGTGTAGGAGTAGTAAACACAAAGAAAAAGAGGTACATACAGTCATAGTACCTCAAATGCATGATGGTTGGTGATGTGCTGTTAAGTTTAAACAAAGGGATAACATCAGAGTAATTCTGGAATGGAAACAGAACAAGTAACAGATAGGACTATAGCCTCAGCATATGTGCTGTGCTGCCCAACTCCTATAGTGTCCAGTACTTTACCCTCCCCCACACATTCCGCTTGGATCCGAGCGGATCTGAGCAGTGTGAGCAGAATGGTCAGATCTGAGCAGATTCCAAGCAGATTCCAAGCAGATTCCAAGCAGATTCCAAGTTGATCCAAGCAAATAAGACACAAATTTATTGAGAAAATACTTCTGTTAAGGTTTTGTTAAGGTTTTGTTAAGGTTCTGTTAAGGTTAGGGAGGTATATAATTTGTTAAGGTTTTTTTAAGGGTTTTGTTAAGGTTGTGTTAAGGTTAGGGAGGTATATAGTTTGTTAAGGTTTTATTAAGGTATTATTGAGGTTTTGTTAAGGTTTTGTTAGGGCTTTGTTAAGGTTAGGAAGGTATATAGGTTCCATTCCTAGCAGTCCGAGTGGATCTGAGCGGGTCTGAGCAAATTATGCTTGGAATACACTCAAAAAGTGCTCAGATCCACTTGGATCTGCTTGGAATGTGTGGGGGAGAGTAAAGACTTCATAGTGTCCTGATTTCAGAACCAGAGAAGAGAAAGGAACAAGACAGAAGCCTCAGTGACTTAGAGGATGAACAAGAAGAGGAAACTAAGTTGATATTCAAAACTGAGGAATACATACAAGCTTCGAGTACCCATCATATTTTCCATGTGACTTTGCCAATGTCACAATCACAATATATTTCACACCCTATATCCAATCAAGTGTTGCTTGCTCAATTCTTAAAGTAATGACTTGAAATTTTGTAGATAATCTTAGATATGCATTATGTTGGTGCTTAGACCACCAAAAGCTCCATTTTCATTTTTTTTTTTTCATTTTCCAACTTTTTACATCCTGACCACATGTACTTACCATAGTCAAATGCTTTCTGTATGAGTTTAAATGTGATTCAAGGCCTGAAAAAATTCATGTATACTCTATAGTATGTAAAAAAAGTGTATGAATATTTTCAGGACAATCAAAGCAGTGGCTGGATGTCAATATGCAATTTAATTAAACAGAAACATTTAATTTTAATAAAAACTATTAAATAAAATTACAGATTGACATCCTTCCAGAGCTCTGATTGTCCTGAAAATATTTATGCATTTTTTTTACATACAACAGACTATACATGAAATTTTTCAGGCCTTGAATCACATTCAAACTCATACAGAAAGTATTTGACCATGGTAGGGACATGTGGTCAAGATGTAAAAAGTTGGAAAATAAATAGAAATGAAAATGGAGCTTTTGGTGGTTTGAGCACCAACGTAATGAATATCTAAGATTATCTACAAAATTTTAAGTCATTACTTTAAGAATTGAGCAAGCAACACTTGTTTGAATATGGGGTGTGAAATATATTGTGATTGTGACATTGGTAAAGTCACATGAAAAATACAATAATGTTATTTACAGTCACTGAAAATTCTGAATTACTCAGTTTGCATGGGCATCAGCAAAAGAGGATTTTTCAAGAAGAACATGCTACAAAGATTACTTCTTGGATTAAAGCATTGGCAAAAGGAGTGAAATCTTGTTTGCCAGAGGATGCTACAAAGTTTTTCAAGAAAGATAATCAACCTGAGAGTGATGATGATATGATCACTTCATTAGCTGTTATGCTAGATGGGCTAGCTAAGGTTTTGAAGTTGACTCCCTTCAATGAAGATGAAGAATTCACTGGAAAATTGCAGCCTGTTTCTCATGAATATATTCAGCCTGTTCATGTTATCTGCCCAGATGCTGTTGTATGCCTTTCTGCACAATGTAAACCTTGTTCTCTGATCCAGGCTACCAAAACCAGAGATATACCAAGAGTAACCCTGATTAAACAGAATAAGATTTGTCATGATGTCCAGGTGCTTACTGGAAAGTGTCCTGGATGTAGCACAACTTATTCAGCTGATCATGAACACTTTTAAACTGGCAATGATCAAGGGAAGAAGGTTTATTTAAACTCAGCTCAATATTTGAAAGTTGGCCAAAGTATTTGGGTTGATTGGCAATTTTCCAATGGTGTTGTAAATGGAATGTATAGTTTCCATGCATCAGCTGCAGCTTACACTGAATATTGGAATAATAGCTTTGGGTCACCTGAGTTCAATGTCACTCGTCGTCAGATATGGCAATCATTTGTTCAAGAATCTTTGAGAACAATTAGTTCTGATTGTGAGGTTGACCTAGAGTTATCAGACAAACTCTCCATTGATGAAGTTACACAGGAGGCCTTTACATACTTGGGTGAAAGTGGAATGATTCATGCTGCATATGGACATTCCTGTTCAGAATGTACTCAAAAATATAAACACACTGTGGATAACATCAATCAAATGGATGTTGATGCTGAAGTAGGATCAACACCAGTAGAGCATGCTCCTGTAAAACTTGTTGTTATGGATGGAATTGTAATGGGACCTACACATTGTGCTTATGATGATTGCACAACTGAACTTAGCAATGCACGTGGAGGAGCTTTTTGCTCTTATCATGAGATTCGATATGGTCCTTGGTGCTGAGTGCGTGAATGTTCAAATATTAAAGTGGTTGGGACTCAGGCCTGTGAAGAACATAAACCTCAGTGGGAAAAATATATAGAAACCCATAGTCGCCAGAATTTAGCAGGAGTTAGAAGAATGTTACGAAGACCAAATGAGGATTTAGGTTGGCAACCAGTGCAGGAAAGAAATGTTCAACCTCATGATGAGCCAGCTCCTGACATCCAAAGATCTAACTTTTTTGGTCCTGCTTGATTTTACTGTGTTGAAACTATCTGTGCACCTTGTGGAGTTGTAATTGCTTGGACTAAATTTGCAAAGGCAGAGTCACCTAGAAATATTTTGAATTTTTTGGAGTCTGTTTATCCTACAGAGGAATCCAGACCAAGCTATATATGTATTGACAAAGCCTGTCTACTCCTCCGAAGTAGTATTGCAAATGGTAGCTGGGACATGTGGAAGAAAACTAGTTGATTTATTGTTGATTCATATCACTACAAGAACCACTGTGCTAAAGATTTCTTGTGCCAGAAATGGTGTAACCCTGCTCCTTAGGATGGTTCTGCTCCAAACCTTGTTGTACTAGATTGGGATAATCATGGAAACCCAGTCTATAAACGTGCTTTTAACACATAGGTATGTTATATTTATAAAATTAACTGGATTAAATTGATAAATTTTAGGCTTGTGAACAATTGAATTCATGGTTAGGTGGATTTGAATCAATTCTTAAGTGTATGACTCCAGCCAACTTTAATTGGTTTTTGCATGCAATGCTATTTTATCACACAAAGTATGTTCTGAGGAAAAAGGATAGAAAGGGAAAGGCTAAAGAAGCAGATGAGGATGATGATGCTTACAATGATGAAGATACTTAGTTACACATATTTTTGAGTTTGTTTAATTTTAATTTCTCTGGATTGTATTTTGAATTGTTGTGAATTGTTTTGTTTTGTTTGTTTTGAATTGGATTGTATTCTGAATTGTTTGGGTTTTTTTTATGTTGTTTATTTTAAATTGTTTTGTTTTGTTTTGTTTTGTTTTTCCTTTACTTTACTGAATTGTTTTTGAATTGTTTTGCTCTATTTGTTTGTCAATATACAATAGAAGCTATGAGAAAATGTGAGAAATTTAACTGAGTAGGTTTTTGGCTTACCAGACTTCCCAGACTTTTTGGACTTGTGCCCTTTCTATGTAAACTAAGACTGGAATTCCACCGGAATTCCACCAGATTCCACCAGAATCCACCAGAATCTGACCAGAATCTGACCAGGGTCCACCAGAATCTGACCAGAATCCACCAGAATTTGACTGGAATCTAACCAGAATCCACTGGAATCCGACTGGAATAGGTGGGGTAAAGTACTGCCAGATTCAGACCCTTCCTCTTGGCCTATTGCCCAGGGTCCTGGCAACAATGATACCTCGGCTAGTTCACCCCTGTATTACTAGGGGGATGATAGGACCCCGGATTATCCCTACCCAGGCTAGACCCCAATCCGGACAGGTTTTGTACTTTTTGGGGCAAAAGGCCAGATTTTAGTTTTGAGAAGTCCAGACAAATTTCAGGCAAAATTTTCAGACACCCATATCCATGGGTCCGGACAGGAACTGATGTTGACAGGACACATAGATCCATGTCTGGACAAGAGCTCTCTGTGCAGTTACACTTGTTGTAGTTGATGAGGTCAATGATGCCTTGAGGTTCAAAATTCAAATACTGTTGGCAGCATTTTTCCCATGCACTCTGTCAATATTTGTCAGCACACATGTTGAAATTTTGTGGCACATATGGCGATTGTTTGTTCTTTATTGAAAAAGATTGGATCAAGGCCAACATTCCTTACGAAGTAGTAGTATGGGCTAGAGAAGACAAACTGAAAATTCATTTAATACATCTCCCAGCACAAAATCTACCTATTGCACAATTTTTCAAGCACATCTCAATCAGCTGAAATCATAACTAACAACGCCCAGTCATGGTTTCAGCTGGATGCCTATTACCAGTACGCCAATTGTGATTTGCTCCAGGAGGCTAAATACAGGCGTCTGGACAAATTTTGGGCTTGGAAAAAGCTAGATCTGGTGTCTGGACAAAATTTTGGCAAAGTTGGTAACCCAGCGTAAATCTGGACAGGAATTGACCAAAACCGTCTGGACAGAAAATGTGAAATTTCGACTTTTTGGGATCTAGCCTAGGTAGGGATAATCTGGTATAAATCGTTGTTTGTGTTGTTATAAAACACCAACCAGAGGGAACTGGACCAGACTTTAGGTCAGAATATCCCCCTGTGTTCGTTTAGGGAAGGTATAACCAGAGACTAGTAAGCACACTTGGTTCAGAGGGAGTAGAGGAGGATGAGGATGAATATGAAAGGTGACTGAGGGTGGACAGTTAAGGACTGAAAAAGCGAACTCAGAGGGGTTAAGGAAGAGGATGAGAAAGAATAAGAGGGAGTCTTCAGCAAGACTATAGTAATTGACAGTGGGGATAGATTGACAGTTAAAGGCAGAAAAAGCGAGCTTGAGGAAGGAATTCACTGGAATTCCACTGAGATGATGATTGTTGGGGGGTAAGAATGAATTGAACTGAACTACCTATCCTGGTACAAAAGAGCAGTATTTATACCCTAAGGATGAGGCTATGTAAAACAAATAAAAAAAAGAAAGGAGTA
>MU130104.1:84641-102120 GCA_015039465.1 Phlegmacium glaucopus | reverse complement strand
TGGCGATAGCCGAACCAGTATAGCCCGAAGCATTGACGATAAGCCGTCCTCTAGAGTAATGACCTACGGTAACAACAGCAAATACCGTTCACCAAAGATATTAGATTGCACTTAGCATGTATCGAGTTCCGTACTCGGGATCAAGAAAAGAATGGACAGGAACGCAGTCGGAAACCTGAACGGCTCTAATACTGGCGCAGTAGTCGGTTCTTTCGATGCGCAAGTCATGTGAGAGGAAAGAATTAGGAGCGTTTAACCTGCGCGAGTCGAAAATGCATACGTAAGCGGTAGATGCATACCCAATGACGTGGGTGGAAACCGAGACCCGGAGGACCTACGTTACGTCGTTGGGCAAATTAGAAGAAACCTCGATCAGAGGGTCGTAACCCATCACCCTCCTATGAGTTGAACTGATATACCCCGTATAAGTGCAACGAAAAGCAGATGTCCTGTTAGCGTCCTAGATGTTGCTATATGGAACGAAAAAACCGTGAGAAAAGACGATGCTTTTCAGTCTTAGAAGAATTCGGATTCGATGGAGGGTCCTTGCTTCAGGTAGCGCTCTACCAATGGTCTCAGTTAAAGTGATGCCCCCTTTTTTGACTTTGCACTCAAAACAAGAAGGAAGCAGACTAAAGGCCATACAAAAATGGCTTTCACGAATCCTTAGCAGACGAGGCGGGAGCCGGCTGAAAGGTAGTCAACGACGCTTCGAACTAGTCAGTTTAATAGCTAACCCGCGGAAGACCCTGTCCTTTAACCATGGCTTGTATACCCTTTTGCTAAGATCAGTGGAAACACGCAAATACATAAGGATGTCTTACACTATTCGCCTAGAGTAGTTAGAATATCGATCGACGGACCAGGTAATATTACTGACTTGAGCTTGAACAATCTTTGTTACATGGCGCCTTAGATTTGTCCGTTACCCCTAAACCAGTTCATACCGTCGGAAGAGGTTCGGGATAATATATGACTTGCGATTGCACTTTATATCTAGGATGGAAACCAAAATTGCTAGAGTGGTGAGAAAAGAAACATGCTCAGGTAAGACCGAGCTGCAAGTAGTCCTGGGCGGTCGTTTACAGCATTTGACGCCTAGAGGTAAGCGTCACGGTTTCCAGAAGTTGCAGGCGTGACGCTTAACCTACCCGAAGGTGGTATGAGTGAAGTCTTGTAGGGACTTCTTCTCCAGTGCCGTTAGGCTCGCGGAAGAAGTAAGCGCCAACAATGCTAACTACTTGCGCTTTACATGTGGTGAAAGCTTGTCCTCCTGTGGTGACTGGGCCTAACCTCTCTCTCGAAACTGCACCTATAGCCTCTAAACAGATGACACCAATAGGCACAGAAGCTAGCGTTCACATAGCTGGCCTTAACCGGACGGAAGTAACCGAAATGCTGATAAGAAGGGAAGAGGGAGGAGGGTGGAGGATTCCTCGTTCTAGAGTTATGGAGCAGTAGTGGGTTGAGAGTACATCTATAGCTACTATAGGGAGAACAAGCACCCCCATAATGTCATAGACTGTACAGACAATCATAGAGCAATAGATGATTGTGAAGTCAGGGTGGTTGCAACGGTATACATGGAGGTGTAGAGATACCAGGTGTTCTCTGGGTACATTTTTTCTCCCACCGAAACAAGTTCACGGCATTGTTCTGGACCCCAGTCTTCTTCCATTGCTGTTGGGCTCACATGGTCGATCTCATTCAGATAACATAACGGGTGAGTCCAGTAGTGTTCGACTAGTACTATTAACATCACGCACTGACATCATAGCAACCAATTGTCATAGTACCCTCTTGACAATAAAAATCTCAGGGAATTGAAAAAAGATGAACATGTTCGCAATTTTACGACTTTCATTTTATAATCTTTTCGGTACGGAGATAAAGTCTTTCGCTCCATAAAAAGTTCATATCACTTTATTACATCCATCGTAAAGGTTGAATGAACGAAAAAACTGAACACCGCCGGACACTTTCGGACCTATAACCTGTTCCAGTGTTATACCAACATATTTGAACTTTCCGTATGGTTCAAGTTCAACGATTCCATCTAGTTGATAAGATCATCCTAAGGTCATGATGAAGACTTTCGGGTGGTAACGTGTATGAAAATAGTATGGAAAGAAAACAAAGGTCAGTCTACATACCTATTGAATTTTAAACTCAATATGGTAAATTTAACGACATATATAGAATGGGGTCGACGGTCGTCGCTTATATGTTGTACTGTGACAGTAGATAGCTAATGCTTCTAATGTTGTATTTATACATCCACATCTTTGACGGTTAAAGGTGTATGTTTAAGTTTGTGGAGGCGGTGAGAAGAGTTGTCCCTACGAAGCGGATCAGAATGGAAAATAGCCCCATCCGCGCTCGCGTTGAAGAAACTCTAATGGTGTTTAGATCCTTTTGGGTTGCAATTGTTTGTATTGACTTTACGGTTTTTTTCCCGAATGGAGCTATTTGAGTAGCTTTAGTTGAAGAGGTACAGGGAAGTTGGGACGAAGTAGTTCGTGTATTAAATCAAGGAAAGAGCTATAGAGGCTTATAGGTCATTGTAGGAAGTTTTACAGATTTTACAAGAGGCAGAAGTTGAAGTTGAGGGGTCATCTTCGTTGTGTTGGAACAACACGAGCACGTTACCACTATTTACGTAAAGAGTCGCGCCGATAAAGTGGTGGAGGTTTGAACCTTGCAGGCATACGGAATGAAGTCATCGACCAATAGGCACCTGGCGCATCTGGTGGAGAAAAACGGACGAGGAAGACTGTTGAGATCATCGATAATCGGTTAGTAATTGTGGCCCAGTCTCCATGGTTGAATAACACGTACCAGAAAGAATAGGTTGAAGATACAAGGCTATCCGTACACCAGGACCTGAATGGAAGAGTGATTCGACATTAGATGGATGGATGTATAAGACGTCCAGCGAAACTGTGTACCCGAGATATCTGTATTGCTAGTAAAATTTCACTTTTTTCAGCTAATAAAAGCAAATTCAACGTGTTTATCCTGGACTCACATTAGTATACCTGAGCATACAGGCGCATCTGAGGTGGACATCAGGAACTTCGCGAGTCGGACTGCTTTGCCTTTGGAAATGGGGGTTCAACTATATGGTAAAGAAGGGTCCTTCGGGCTGTACAGAAGTTTTGATGTCGATATATATCAGAAAGTCAGTCGTGAACAGCCATCAGTCAGTAGTGCTACCCCAAGACCTGGTTTTGTACCTAGACGGCGATGTCATGCGGAAGAGTTACGCAAATTGGTGTGACAGCTTGCCGGTAAATGTTCGAATTCTGCATAAAGGGCTTTTATTTTTATCCTCCCTTGAAGATGCTAATGCACAACCTTCTTAGTACTTACCAGTCAGGCCACAGACTTGAACTCCCTGGAACGTCCAGAGATCCGATTAATCGTATAATAAAGCAGCAATTGATGGTATCTTGACAGATTCCCCGACGCCATTCTTACATACACTTTGAAAGAAATTTGTCGTACTATAGTCCCTCGACACCTCAGCGCTCAGCTCCTGTTATGTAGTATGTAGGTCAACGTTGCATTTCGGATGGTTATTATTATTAAATTATTAAAGCTTAAAGGCCATTCCGATAAAGTGATTATTCATTGTTCCCTTCCAAGTTGTGGTGGGGTTCTGATCTCCGTTTGAGACTTTTGGTCTGCTTTTCGTTAGGATTTTATCACAAACAATGCAAATTCCAGCTGAAACCCGAGATATCAAAAATGACGTTTAACGCGGGCCATAAACTTTGGAAGTACCCACTTCCGATTCGATATTCGGAAGCACCTATGAAATTTAGCTCGTATTGAAGATTTTCTATAGTTCCTCGTATAAATGATTTGTTGAATGTCATGAGTTTTACTTTGTCATGTTTTTGCAGAGGCAAGCTGGGAACTTCCATATATCAAATTCAGGGAGTGCGCGAAGTAAGTAAACGGCGAAATGGGAAAAAGTCAAGGGGTACGCAGCACTGGAGAAAAAGACATGATGTTGTTTTTAGGTGCTAAATGGACTGGGAAATTGAAATCTGAAGTCGCTTTGTCGTCAAAGTTTCTGGTTGCCAAGTTATGGCCACTTTTGTACTTTGGAGGAGAAAATTTTGACCCCCAATTTTTTCAAATTTTCTGGACCTCTTTTGTCGTTCTGCACACTTTTCAAAAAAAAAACCAGCCTTTTGGACCCCTCCCCTCCCCCAAAATTTCCTTATATGGTAAGTCAACAAGGACCCATGGGAAAAACTTCGGAGTTGAATTTTTCGATCTCCCAGCCATTTCTAAGCCCAAAAACAACATAATGTCCTTAATCAATTTTTGCTTACCCCTTGGAAAAAGTACAGTCAAACTTGAAATACTATACAAAACGCCAACGACGTTTCATGGACGCAGGTTTTATGATTCAAAGTCAGACCTAATGAGATCCAGCGCCTTTTGTGAACGAGGTAAAACGGAACATTTGAAAGGCTCAGGATGGCTACAAAAAGGTATAATTTTTAAAGATCGCCATCAATGCTTTTGATGTTGGTAAATCTCACCTAACGATCCCCATTGTCTGTCCAATGACCGGTTCAATGATGATTCCGTCTTTGGTGGAATATTTGGCGATGTCAAAAACAGACAGAATCATCGCACACGCGATGAAAATAGAAGAATCAGCCAAGATTTGACCTTGGAGACATAACATCAATTACGATCGTGGCACAACGAAGATAGTTAGAGATAATCTCACCGGGACAAATTCTACGAATCGCAATTCAGTAAGAACAAGGGAACAAAAAGTCATAGATCCACATACCTTCTTCCGAACCCGAAACAAATCTCGCGAGGGTCTTGTTCCATGTTTGGTCCCAGAAATCTTTCGGGATTGAAACTCATGGGGTCCGGGTAGACTTTTGGATCGTGCATCATGAACCTGTGGATTTTTTTAGTTTCAAATGTTTTCAAGTCATTCCTTGTTTTAACGCAATTTACCAGATGTTGGGGATTATGAAGGCACCTTTTGGTATCAAGTAGCCGTCATGGATATCATCTTCCATCACACGATGGGGTAGGGCTGGAGTCCCGTCTTGGTAAGCGGCGCGTCGAGTTAGAGAGGGAGAATTTACCAGTGGGCACGGCAGAATGCCATCGCATTATTTCAAGTGCAACAGCGTTTGTATATGGCAGGTTCTCTCTGTCGGAAAACTTTGGTAATCTGTCGGTTCCAACCACAGTGTCAAGCTCTGCCTGGGCCTTTCGAGCAACATCAGGATAAACGGTCATGGCTGAAAAGAAAGCATGGATGGTAGATACAGTCTATTCATCCTATGTTAGTGGAATCTTAATTGGGTTAAGGTAAGAAAGAGAACTTGCTGTATCCGCGCCACCTGCATACAGTGATTGTGCAGACCATTTAATCTCGTGTTCTTGTTCAGCAGTGATATGAAGCTCTTCGAGCAGGCGTGAAGTAAAGGATGGTTTCGCAGTTCCTAATGCCTGCGAGGTGGGAAGAATGCTTCGTATCAGTGAAGCAAGCGAGTATACACCACGGAGCTCACCATTTGTTGTTTGACAAACTGGTATGGGGCTTCGACCATGTTTGTAACCGTCTCAGCCCAACGAGCTGCTGTCCGCTTGAAGCCTGCTCCAGGAAACCAAGCTGGTACATGCCTCACTGTAGAAATTTAGAAGCTTCAGCATCGTAATTCTGATGAATTACTTGTACAAGACAACACACAAGGAGGGAAAATGTCGACAAGGAACCCGGTACAGATGCAATCGAAATTTGCGACCCCGCCTCCTCAGCGAGGGCGACGAAAGGGTCGTCCCGTTCTTTGATCTCGTACCCGTAAGATATATGGAGAATTATTGCACCAGCAGTGCTATTATAGCCGGACACAGACAGAGGTATATGAACACCTAAATAGGGAGGTTATGATTCGGACTCACTTGCGTATATGGGCTGCTAAATCGTCTGGGTTTTCCGCGACCCGTTTTAATAATTTGCGTGTTTCTAGTTCTTCAACTGGATAAAACAACGATGCCGAGGGAACGTTGCCCATGAGCTGGTGGAGATACTTGCGATAATTGCGAAATCGCTCTCCGTATGGGAGAAGACCAAGTGAGTTTTTCCAGCATGCTAGTTCTCCCATTTGCGAGACGGGTCTGTCAGAGTAAATTGCACTCTTCTTGTCCAGCATCTCTACTGCCGTTTTTGCAGTGTTCAGGATCACCAAATGCTGACCGAGTGCCGAAATGGATACGATGTCACCTAGTTGAGGTTCATGATCGCAAGTCCTCAGTGAGGCACCGTGACAACTTGTGAGACACATACCCCATTTTTTACCCCAGTCTGAGAAGGTGATCCATGCTTTACCGGTAGGAAAGTCCAGCAAATTATCGAGAAGAGGTAGTTTTGGTGGGCCCGGTGGCAAAGGTGTCGAGCGTTTAGTGAAAATCTTCTTAAGCAATAAGACTGTAAATACAGCGAATGTGATGTCGAGAAAAAGAAGGCTGCCCATTGTGTGTAATTGCCAGGCGTTCACTGGGTTAGCTATACTTATAGCCTTCCAGTCCACTGATAAGGAAAAGTGCGAGAATCCAGACTACCACTCAACGTTTACTCAACTGCCACGAACACATTAATGATCTCTGTCAGAAAGTGAATGTCGTGTGAATATTAGAAGATTGCACTTGCGCAATCTTCTGCAATTATTACATACATACAGGATGAATGTCAATTTGAATATGAAATTCTCATACAATTCTGCGACTTTGGTTGTACTGTTGGTGACTCCCTGAAAATGTAGTCTCCCGAAGGCAGCCTATATAATGATGGAAGACAAATCGTTCCATCTATGGTCTGCTTTTGATCGCGCCTGTCTTACCGTACCTCAGCTTTCGTGCCGTGGGAATATGAACTCAGTGCCCTTCACATGATCTTCTGGAGGCACGTGCAGTATGAATAAGTCCGAAATCTAGCAGCTGCTGATGGGCACAATGATAGATCACCCTGGTATCTCGAGTACAACTAACACATACATTGATATAAAACTTGTTTTTCCCATCCCAGTTAGTGATGCCGCAGTTCGGTTCTGAACCGTGGTTTGAACCTGAACTTCTCGAAACGGACCAAAAGTTCGGTCCAAAGTTCAGAGAAACTGTTGAACTGAACCTGAAGTCCAGTTCTAGGGATTGTCACGGGTATGACAGACCCCGGGGTTAGTCCACAGGTTTTTATGGGGTTGGGGTACGGGTTGGACATCCCACACCCTACCAAAACCCGTACCCCACTAGTTGTGGCACGGGTTATTGATGCGGCGGCCAGCCACAATCTATTTAAGGAAACGGAGGTATATGAGGCCACTGCCTAGCACCTCAAGCATTAACATACAAATACGGTCGACATGGCATAAACTGTACAGTATAGTATATAATATCATTACAACCCAAAAAAAAAAATCCAAAAATCCTGCAATGCCGGTTGAGCCTCCCAACCCCCAACCAACTGAAGAGACTTGTACCTCTCGTAAACGCCAAGCTCTGCTGAATGACAATGGTGAACCCGTCATTATCCCTGCTCTCAAAAAGAAGAAGTCAGTACCAGAAGAACCCAGAAAAAAGAAGAACATACCGGCCAAACCAGGACCTCAGAAAAAAACTGCTTCGAAACCAGTACCTGATAGACTGGCTGCAGCAAAAAAGAAGCCGTCTGTTGAAATTGAAGAAGTCCCTGATGAGGACAACCTAATCCACTCGGAGCGACCGCGCAACCCACAAAACATCCTTGAAATGTCTGATGGGAGTGACAATGATAGTCATGATCCACCTGGGCCAACTCCAGCAACTATGGATATTGACAGTGACGAAGACATTGTTGAAGTTCTTGAACATCCTGAAGAGGATGACGAGGCTGAATTAGGTGTGTAGCTATCATTATCAATGATGAATATTTAGTTTATGCTTTTAGAACGCATGGCGAGGAAGTGGACCTCACCAGTTTATGTATTTTTTAAGAAAACTCCACAGATTCAGTACAAGGATGGTCGACATTGTCATGTCTTCGAGTGTGCAGCTGGCAGGTGCAAAGGACGAAATAGCCATTATATTTGTTGGTTTCTTGATAAGGGTGATGCAAACTCGACTGGAAATCTCCTGCGGCATGCGAGGATTTGCTGGGGTACTGAAGCAGTGGAGGCAGCAACCGCGACGCAGGATCTTAATGCTGCTTGTGATGTGCTGGCAAAGACGAAGTTATGGGATGGGTCCATCTTGACCGAATTTCAACATATCAGTAAGAGCAAGGTCACCTATCGACATACTCAGCATACAACAAGTGAGGCTAGGTACGCACATTAATCTTGATCCTTTTCTTTCTCTTCTTCAAACGTGAATCTGAATCTGATGCTGCAACCTAGAGCCGAAATTGTGCGTTGGGTTTCTGAGAGCAAACGGCCCTTCAAGATTGTGAAGGACCGCGGATTTCAGTCTCTTATGAAAACAGGACGGCCTGGATATCACATACCTTCCCCGGAAACGGTTTTGTGTGATGTAAAAACAGTCTTTGTGAATGTTCATAAGTGTATTGCAAAGATGCTGCAGGTAAATTTATGAATTGATTTGGCAGCTATGCAATAACTGGAGACTTACCTTGGATGATACTAGGAGTATGAAGGAGCCTTGAGTTTTGCAACGGATGCATGGACTTCACCTAATCACAAGGCATATGTAGCTGTGATGGTCCATTTTGAGAAGGATGGTGTCCCTATTTCGATGCTTCTTGACATTGTTGAGGTCACGTGTTCGCATTCCGGGCTTAACCTTGCTGCGGCGTTTGCAAAAATTCTAGATGATTTCGGAATTAGTGACAAGGTCAGTAGCTATTCTCAGTCAATGGATTGTCGACTCACTAGTGCGCAGATCCTTTCAATCACCTGTGACAATGCATCGAACAATGACACGATGATCAGCGAGCTTGCTGACCTCCTTGAGAACTTCCCAGGTCCTGCGAATCAGATGCAGTGCTTTACACATGTACTCAACCTTGTAGTAAAAGTGTTATTCGACAATTTGACTTACCAAAGTCCAAAGAGGATGGGGTCTTGGATGAGGTGAGCAACGAGCTCTTATCGCTTGCAGGCAACATTGAATTTGAGGAAGCAGAGGTAGCTAGAAGGGATGGGGAGGACGGCGCAGGTGGTGAGGATGACAATGTTGAGGGGTGGATCAATGAACGTACGTTCATGAATGAAGCAGAGTTAGAGGAGTTGGATGAGAGTGTTGAACCTGTGCGCATACTGTTGACAAAGGTAAGTTAATAGTTAGCTAATACATGATTATTTAATTAATGTCCTTAGCTGCGCAAAACGGCCTTCGCAATCAAGGACTCAACCACCCTCCTCCTACCTCAATGGTTTGCTATCCTCGAGGACCTCAACCTCTGCCAGCGGATGATGCCATGCAATGTCAGGACAAGATGGAACTCAACATACAACATGCTTGATTTCGCAGTTGAGCATTGGGAAGCCCTCGATTTAATCACTGGGAATCAGAAGATGAAGCTCAGGCAGTATGAGCTGTCCGAGGAGGATTGGAAAATCGCAATAAAGCTCTGTGATGTCCTCAAAGTGAGTTATCATTAATTACTCACTGTTTCACTTACAACTCAGTCATGTTCATATAGATTTTCAAGGACGCGACGCTCTTCTTCTCGCGTGGCACACCTAACATCACCACTGTGATCCCTGCTATGGACCATATTGACGAACACCTCGTGACTGCAGCACTCAGTCCCATTTATCCCGTGGCAATCAAAGCTGCGCTTGCTATTGGGAAAGCAACCCTTAACAGGTATTACCACAAAACTGACCATTCCGAAGTCTTTTGGATCGCCATGGGTATGATTAATTCAACCTTTCAGTGCATACCTCTCACTAACATTGTACCTCAGTTCTACACCCTCAACACAAGCTCAACTACTTCAAAAAAGCTGGGTGGGAGGAAGCTTGGGTTGAACGGTCAGAGGACCTTGTTCATACTGAGTTTGAGCGGTCTTATAAGTACTCAGGCGATGATATTTGGGCCTCAGGTGATCCTAGCATGGTATGTTAATCAATTTCTCTATATTGAACCTCACTAACAAACTCTACAGAAGACCCCAAGTCCGTTGAAGGCCTCATCGTCAAAAAACATCTTTGACGATTTGCCTGCGCTCAGAGAACCTGAGGCTATGGAGCTGCGTGACGAGTTGGAACAGTACCTGGGTACCAAATGTGAACTCCATGTCAAGGACGGTCTGCTCTGGTGGCGTGAGCGTAGACACATTTACCCTCGCCTTTATCGGATGGCAATGGATTATTTGTCAATCCCAGGTATGTACTTCTTTTCTCTATTCAACAGACTTACTTACAAAGATATTGTAGCCACGTCAGTCGATGTTGAATGAATGTTCAGCCAGGGCCGTCTCCTGCTCTCAGATGTACATAGTCAGTTATCTGTCCAGTCAACGCGTGCCCTCTTGTGCCTTGGAGTATGGAGTTTAATGGGGTATGTAAAGGATGCATCAGCAAATTCAGGAAAATCCTACAGTGTGTCACAGTCATGTCACCAAAATTACAGTTCCCCATAGTTTGTCATAGTCACGTCACCAAACTTATAGTCCGTCATAGTGTCCATAGTATTCATGTCACACACACTAGCACTGTCCAGAACGCTTTTGTCACTATATCACGCTGTACAGCACTGTATAGGAAATACATTGCTACTATTAAGCATTATGAAGCCCTTGCTTGTTTAAAATATTAAATAATATGAACATAATTTAATCTCCCTTTTCCGTTGTCACCATTACCACAACAATGAACTACTGAGGTAGACTCTTACCTACTAGTTATTGTTTTACTTGTCACTTCAGAAATTCGAAGTAGAGCAATCAAGAATTAAAGTATTATCATTCAAACTGCATTGTAATATGGGAGTGAACAAACAGCCAGATATCACTATCTAATGAAATGTTAAGAAAGAGCTAAATACAGTTCCTTGTTAAAGTACTTATTCAACGTAACAACGGCACTAACGTCTACGACAAGGTGGTTTGAAGGAGCAACGATAAGCTCGAGATTACCTGAAGGCGATGGACCGAGTTAGTTACCTTTAACTACTCGTTTAAACGTGGTTCTAACTACATCGTGAATCCCTTAAAGTACTAGTGTTTCTCAGTTAGTAACGACGCCCCCGAGCCGCCCCTTTTACAGTACGATAACTATTAACCATGTAGGGTTTTGACCTTAAAGACGTCTCACAGTAAGGTTCATAAGTGCGTTTGCCATAGCGTGATGTTACCAGCCGTCTGCCCTGTCTTGCGCGAGTGTAACTACATTAATTTCTAGGGCGTCTGGAGAGGTTGTTAGTTTTGATACTTAGGGTTTAGACAGCTGTAGAACTGGCACATCTCTTTACAGTTGCTAAGTTGGAAAAATGTCGTTAAGCACTACGACCCCAGCTGAAAGCACGTTCCAAAAGGAGTTGTCTGCTTCTGTTGTTACTGAGGTTATCATAAAGGTCGCTGCTGAGTTAGTAACTCTGCTGTCGACTAGAACAATTGGTATATTTAGGCCATAGTGTTTTCAGGAACGCGAGAGTAGGACTAATAAAACGGGTTCGACGGTTGGAGCCCTTACCAGGTGGGTCGGCTCAAGATGGTTACGGTCGGGTATGGAAAACGAGCAGAGTTCGTCGGAAGGTAGAGTTGGCTCTAGGTAGTATATTTACATACGAGTAACTACTACACCGTTGAAACAAATTATAAGGTCTAAATGCACTTCGTGACAGGCTGATGTACGTTGCATAGTAATGTCTACCGTCTATATAGTCTTGAGAACCACCGGCGACGAGACGTAGGGCTCCTGGTGATGGTAAATGTGTAAACGTCTATACCTTCTTTAAAGCAAACGTCTTATTTCGTATAGTGATAGGTGTACTTGGAGGGCAGACTCCGACATTTACGGACGGGAGGTAGACCGCTTACCCTTAATCCCGCGGTACTAGGTCAGTAACGATTGGAGCTAGGTCGAACACTTACCGGTGTATCACCGGAATTTCCAGACCTATGTCAAGTAGAACGTTATTAACTTATGGCACGATTGGGGGTTTAAGAGTTCCAGTAGTTCAGCACCTTAACACAGAGCAGAAGGCGTAATAAGGTCTGTACTTTGCGGAGAAAACCCTCCTAACAAAGGAATGTATACGTGCAACCAAACTGTAACATGGGGTCTAGTTGTTCTTATAAAGTCCAAGTTGATGTCGAGCTCCTGGAATAGGTCTCGGCTTTAGTAGTAATATATAAGAGTTTGCCCCTTTCGCTCGATTAGTGCTTGAGTATCCGCTGTATGAAGGTAACGTCGTTCATTCTCGCAGACAACTGGACTGAGGAACAAAACCTTTACACCGGCTAGCGGCAGAGTGGTTTATATTAAGGAAATCGATGACAAGTCTTAAGGCTTTTTTTTTTTTTTTTTTTTTTTTTTTTTTTTTTTTTTTTTTTTTTTTAGCTCACCAGTTTGAGGTTTAGAAAACGGTCTATGACAGCCATGCTTAGGCAAGAATGAAGGAGAAATGAGGCTAGCTCCCATTCGTCCCCCGATGCAAAAGGATAGTATAGGTGCTCCTTCCTCGTTTCTGTAAATTTATCCTTGTCAAATTGATCCATGAACGTCTCGCCACATCCAAATAGACTGCCAGATGTAGGGTGCTTCCTGATGCTGAATGGATTTACCCCGTCTTCAGGGTTTTGAGATGCGGCCGTTGGAGGGGATAATGGGGAATGAGGGGAAGTTCGCAGAGAATCTTCCATTGTATCCATAAAATCGGGTGGTCCTCAAAATTTTTTTGAGCCATGTCATCGCTCTCATGTTTTTTTGAGGACTAAGCGATTGAAGAACGGACATTGATTGTATGTTTTGTTATGCTGTTACGAAGTGCTTTGCGCATGGATGCAAGTATTTGTATCATTGTACATGCAATGTTTTCGTCCAATCTGGGCTGTGCATGACAATGTCCTGGGAAGTAGCCCCATAGCAGAACGGTCGGTGGTATAAGTGCTCGAAGGGATCAATATATGGTACATCGTGGGAGTAGCAAGTTATCCTGGTGGTGACTGCAGTCAAATTTTAGTTGCTGTCTTTGGGCAATCGTGAGGTAACTTGTGTGTGTCTTTAGGCATCGAGTTTTTGTGAGTCGATATTCTCTGCGGTATAATCTGGGTTGGCAATCTTGACGGATGAATCTTCGATGCATCCTTGAGTATTGCATCTTGAGTGAGCTTTAGTCTAGGCTTTGGATTTTATGTTAGAAAACATATTTAAACCAGATAATTGAGTGTTCTCACACAACAGAATAATATTATTTGTAATAAAATTATATTCAATTATTATAATGATCATATATATTACTAGTAATAAAATAATAATAAAATAGTGATACATATATATACTAGTATAATACTTGGGGAAGTAGGAAATAAGAAAACAAAATTGTGGGTGGTTTATATATCTTTTGGATGGCGCACAGACCATTGGTCACTGATGATCTACAGCATTTTGGGTCAGGGTAGATTACATAAATTCCAAAAAAGGAAATTTTTTAAAGATGGTAGAGAATTGTTTTAGGACCCTGAATATGTTTAAATTATATTAATAGCAGCTCTGCTTATTGATATAAACTGCAAAACTACTTTCCTGGATCGCAGCAGGTTCAAGATTTTGCTAGCAAAATGTCATAAATTCTATAGGGACTCCCAGCGGTCTTCCTGATGTGATTTAATCCAGATGGTCAATGCACCAGGATACACTAAAGGTTTGTCCTGAGAAAATGGGTGACGGCTGAAAAGTTCTATCTATGCTGTCCTAGGTTTGTCCTGACTGGTGTCCTTGGATAAGCTTGTTACTACTCAAAGTTTTACCTGTGCTAGCTCTAGGATGTCCTGGGGTGTCCTGGGGTGTCCTGGGATGTCGCTGAGTATTGCATTGTGATCCATAAAATCGGGTGGTTCAAAACTTTCTTGACCCATATCATCACTCTCAGATGTTGTTGGACCCGATTGAAGAGCATTGAAGATGTTGATACGCTCTTCGAAGTGCGTTAAGCAGGAGGAAGATGGCTGGTTCATATGTTGAAGAAGACTGGTCTGATCCTTGAACTTCTTTGCGCATCGGGGACAATGGACAGAAGGCATGGATGCGAGGTTCGATTAGGTGGTATGAATTAACAATGATTGTGGAGGATATAGATAAGGATCGATGAGTTTATTAATATGACTCCTATATTTGTCAATCCTCCCAGCTATGTCGTTCCAAAAGACTTTGTTGAGCTTTGATCATCAATTCACCACCAAATTGATAGGATGACATTTAGCGATTCATAGGTGTCCTGGCCTTGTACATCTGAGTTCCCTGCATGGCAGAGTGCCTCGATGCGATGAGAGATCCAATGGAATGACAATGAAGGTGTCCTCCCAGCATCTGTAATGTATATTTTGTAAATTTTGAGATAGACAAAAAAGGGTGGAAATACTAACATTGATCATTGTATCATAATCTTTCATTCTATGAATGCTCTTGATACTGAGGATGTATGGAGGTCGGAATTGATTGGGAGGAAGTGATCCACCTTGCAGAGGATGGGAATAATCATCATCAAAGACAGTCAGATGACATGGAGGAACGGTAGTTGTTTTCTCAAACAGCGAGTCTTCTACAGAAGACCTTGCCCATCATCGATAATGGAGTTGGAGTAATTACTTGGAAAGTGGACGAACATGAGCCCTTTTCACGGCTGCTGGGTTACGCCCACCCACTTCAAAACTGCCGATGGCAGCAGAAGTGGAGGTAGAGGTGAGAGTTTATAAATCGGAGAGTAGGTGCCCCGGTTAGGAGAGGTGGAGAGCTAGGAACTGGGTGGATTGGTTTCTTCGATGGACGTTAAATGTTGAGGAGTCTACAAATGCATTACTTAGTTTTGAATGGAAATATGAGCGAACAAGAAAACTTACTCGGACAGACATCCACAATCCAGACGAAACAGAAGCTTCCGACTGTGTCCTTCTCAATGTCATCATCGTCTGATGAAGGTCGGAATTTCGAGTGAAAAAGACAAAAGAAGTTATGTACTTCGTGTCTGAGTAAGGCGATGTCATTTGCAATCAATGGCCGGGGCTTTCATAAGTTAGCATTGAAGGCCAGGTTACGAAATGAGGACAATGGTTAGACTTGGGATTGAGGTGATTGAGTAAGATCATGGGGGTAAGTGGTCGAGTGGTCGAGATGATGGGGAGGCCAGTAGTCAAGGGTAGCAGTAGAGATGACTCAGGAGACTCATGAGAGTCCAGAGCCGCTTAACCAACTTGTAATCTGGGTATAAAACACCGTGCTGCGAGAAGGCTAGATCTGGGAGAGTTGGCAGCGGTTAGGCGTTAGTAGCGGGTCGAGGCATGGCCGGTGAGGGGAGAATTAGTTGTGGAGAAGGCGTATGCGGCGAGACTTTGTGGTAGGACGGGTGTGACGGTTCCGAAGTGTCAGCTTTGTCAGGAAGTAAAGGAGGAGGTTACGGGAGTGATGGTCGTGCTTGCGGTGTAGGAAGCGGCATTTGAGTTTGCCTTTTGGCTGAGGGAGAGGAAGAACGACCAGTTGACACGGATAACGACGGACCTTTGGTAGAAATACTAACAAGTCGTGAGGGGGATAGGAATTAGTAGTACTAAGGGTGCGTTAGTGTACCAAGGTGAGAGAACCAATAAGACGAACGGTGACAACGAGCCCGTGGTCGGAAGGGGACTTAGAAATAATGATTATCGGAGAAGGTGGCAGCATTTAGTGGAGGGTCGGGTCTGGGTAGATGAATATGGGTGTGGACCGGGAGCAATGGGTAGGGTCGGGATGGAGAACGGACGATGATGACTGGTAATGGATGGGGGATCGTACGGTCCCGACAGGAGCTCTGCGAGTTGAATAGGAAAAGAGTAGGCGGAGCGCCTGGGACAGCGAGCGAGAGGGCTGTCAGGGACATGTGGGTGGCAGCAGAAAGGATAAAAGAGATACATAAATTGTCACCCTCGGGTAACATATTACCACCGCCTATGTGCAATCGGGTGGAAATAGAGACGACGAAACAGCCACCCCCAAGCTCCGTAAGACAACGAGAAACATCAGCATCTATGCACAACTGAATCCTGTAGTGCGCAGATAAGACATGTGGGTACTAAAATTTAATAGGTTTCATGACCCTCTGATAACCCAGCTACCCACCCTTCTTTGCCCAATCCAAACGGTGGAGAGAGTAGAGCTTATCCATCCACAAGCTGACATGCTAACGTTAAACCTCTCTTTTTATGTGCCGGTAACTCCTGGACTTGCGCAGGTAAACAAAATAGGTACTAAAATTTAATAGGTTTCATGGCTCTCTAACTCCTTGCGTCTGAATTCCTGTCTACCAATCATTATACGGTGACTTTATTCATACTTTGTATGTTACATTCCAAGTTTTATCTAAACATCGGTTGCCTTTTCGACTCTAGAGCCATATTTTGTGGTCTTTTAGAGTTGTCAATACCCTGAAGATCCTACCAACGCTTATCAACATACTATATTCCATACTCCTTAAACTCTCAACTGCTCACAACTCAAGTCTCTCTCCCTCTTTCTACCAGATGTTGGTGGCTTGTTTCCTCAACACCTTTGGACCCATATTTTGTGGCCTAAATTTGTTGTCAAACACCCACCTCGCTCTTCCTTTGATAGCTCCACTCCAAATCTCGGCAGCTTTAGACCCATATTTTGTGGTTTAAAGATTCCGGACATCAGCTTCTACTACCTCCCTCCACCCTCACCCTGAATACTAGGCTTCAGCACTAACAACTAAAAGATTTATTTCAAGTTTGACTCGAGAATTAGATTTAAGAGTGCGAATAGAGTGTTTGAACATGTGTGTGTTGTTTCCACTTGCAACTTGAACTTGCAAGTTGTTGAGCAATAGACCACAATATATGGGTCTACTACTCAACAAATTCGCAGAGACCAGACCAGACCAGACCAGAGCACCTGTGTTCGCAAGCTGAACTTGGTGAACAGCAGACCACAATATATGGGTCTAATGTTCAGCCAATTGACCGAGACCGGAAAGTACTTAGAGGACTCAGCAGAAACGACGATGGAGACTGATGACCGGAGGGGTAGTAGAACTGGTAAACTGGTGAGCTGGTGAATGGGGGTAGTAGAACTGGTAAGCTGGTGAATGGGGGTAGTAGAATTGAGTTAGTTGAGTTAGGGCTCAGGTTGGAAGCAGACCACAATATATGGGTCTAATGTCCAACCAATTGACCGAGACCGGAGAGTACTTAGAGGACTCAACAGAAGCGGCGATGGAAACTGGTGAGCTGGTGAATGGGGGTAGTTAGTTGAGTTAGGGTTCAGGTTGGAACAGCAGG
>MU130104.1:47378-73378 GCA_015039465.1 Phlegmacium glaucopus | reverse complement strand
CGATAAGAGTTTTGTCGTCTTGGATCTTGGATCTTCCCGCGAGGATTCTGAATTGTGCAATGTAATCGTCTACTGAGTTGGTTCCTTGTCTGAGTTGGCGTAGTTGGGCTCTGGCTTCTCCTTCGGCGTCGGCGGCTAGGAATGCTTCTTTGAGTTTCTTGATGAAACCGGCATAAGTTCCAAAGTCTGGGGGTGTGGTAGCGAGACATTCGTCGAGGAAGGCTTCTTTCCAGATTTTAGCAGTTCCGCCAGTGAGGAATGAGAGGATAAAGATGATTTGTTTGGCTTCGGAGTTATAAATTGAATCATTGAGAGAGAGGTATACTCGACAATCCTGGAGGAAGGATAGGAGTCCGTCTCGATCTCCGTGGTATGGCTGCGGGGGGTTGATGCGTACTTCTTTTGACATTTTGTCGTCGTTATCTTCGTGGTCACTAGTTATATCCCAATCGGATTTTGGCTGTTGAGCGGGTGTTTCAGGTCCAAAGGAGGTAGATGGTAATGGGGCGGGTGTTTGGAATGGGGAGGGAGCAATGGGTGGTGTGTATACTGGGGTTTTGACTTTTCCTGAAGTAGTTGGTTGAGGAGTTGACAGTGTCTGAGGGACTGGTTGGTCTGTTGCGGTTGTTCGAGGGTTTCTTCCTACTCGTTCTTGTCTTGGTTGTGTTGTAGAGCTGTGGCTCATGCGTTCTGGCTCGGGAAGTTTTTCTTCGAGAGGTTCTTCGTTGTCGGTGTCGTATTGACTGCTTCCGGTTGTGTTTTCTTCTTCTTCTGATGACTCGCTAGGGGCTTGGTATTTGCCCTTTGACGTCGTGGTGTATTATCTCTTGAGATCCGTTGGTATTGGCGACCACACGATCTTCTTATGACTCCGTTGATATAGGCGATCACACGAGTTCGGATCACGAGGATAATCCAAGTGACTGCTGGTTTGTTTGGCTAGTGCGTGTTTCGTTGGGCTCCAGAAGGTAAGGTTCGTCTGCGCTTAGAGAAGCGGACGCAAGAGTAGTTTAGACCTTTTGTTACGGCGACTATAAGCTTGCACTCGCGTTCGGTGCTGGGCCGATAGACCAAATAACTAGGGACTTAGATACAACTGCAATCGTGTTCAACAAGTTAAGACTGAGGGCGACAGGTTCTGAGCAAGCTGTGTAGATTAAGACCGTAAGAGTACAAAGGTCTAAACTAGGGATCCTGGCTATGGGTATGGCTCTTATATACTAAGGGGTCGAGTCAGAGATAAGGGAATGGTCCGTGCTGGGAGTATGAGTCGGTACGAGTCAGAGATAGAGGGAACGGAAGCGATAGCTAAGTATAGTACATAGAAGGTTCAGGGCAAAGGGTAGATAGGGAAAGGGGGTGTGTAGGAAGAAGGCGATGAAGGAGGATGTAATGTACAGTGAAGAAAGGGGAGAAAAAGGAATGGAGGCCATGCGCGTACCAGACGTTCATAACAAGGACCACGGATAGGCAGATCTTTCTGAGTACTTGCAACTATCCTGGGTCCTCTGTAGATCCCTACATTTACGTGGTAAAAACGCCAAAGTGTTGGAAGTGTCATATGAACGTCTCCGAGTGTCTACGAACGTCTACGAGTGTATAGTAACACCTATGAACGTCTAGTAACGTCCAGTAAAGTCTAGTAGCGTCTAGTAACGTGTAGTAACGTCTAGTAACGTGTATGAACGTGTAGTAACGTGTATGAGCGTCTAGTAACGTCTTATGAGCGTCTAGTAACGTCTATGAACGTCAGTAGTGGTGGTAAACGTAATAGTAAACGTCAATGGTCGACAAGAGCGTTAGAAATTTGTGTTGAGGTTGTTTCCAGTGAGTCCAATGACATAATGAGTAGTGGAAATAAAAATAGAACAGAGGAAAATAAACCGAGAATAGAGGATACAAAGTAATGGTTTAATGGCCTAGGTACACTGAGGTGAAATTGGGCGTAAAATGTAAAGACAAAGTGGAAACGTGTGAATCGATAAACGATCAATGATATAATAATCGTCATCGTTCATTCCACTTCATTGTATCCTCTTGTCTGTTTAATGGTGTCAAAACTAGGGTGGAAACCTTACAGTACGATCCGATGAGAACGTGAGAACTTATAATAAGACGTTTGAAACGAAAAAGACACGTAATGGAACGTGAAATTAATTTCACTTGGAAGTGTGGAGTATTTTCGAGTGAAAATGGATAGTTTCTCTTGATGTAGTTGGGGTGTTTGATACATTGATGAACGCCAGACAGGAGTGACGTCCATGTAGTCGTCTATCGATTGACCGGAGTACTGATTCGGCGATAACATTACTGATTCTCATGCCGACATCCACGACACTCGGATAAAAATGCCCCAGCCGTGAAGACATTTCCTTCGAGTACTACCTTCTGGATGTAGTAACCACTATATCACTGACAGGGGTCACATCAGCCGTCAAACGGATCCAGGGTGATTGTGTCAGTATCCCGAAACAGCAGTGTAATCTAATAATTCATTTAATTGTTAGTTTTGTGTCGCTACCCTTCAACTAGTATTAACTTTACGTGTTACCCATAAGGGTTCCAAGACGTATAAGTAGTGGACGTCGACATTAGAACAGAGGACCTAGAACAGAGCAGAAAAAAAACACAAGCTTCTAGATGAGCTTTGCGGAGGCCTTGGTTAAACCTACGGTCGAAAGTACTCCAGAACGAATTGTCTCATCATTGTTATCGGGTCTCTGATAGAGGTCCCGGTCTTTCGAATGGAGTCTCGTTTCCGTTCGACATTCTCGACGTCGTCATCGAGAACTATTCTTCGTTTCTGTAGAATAAGTCGCAACAGTCGTCTAACAAGTCTGGTCTACTTTCTTGAGTGGGTCTGGGGTTCTACTCCCCTGAAGTTTCAGTTTTCCGTTCTGATAACTGGGGACACTTACCCCGTTATAGTTATACTCGGTCCTTTCGGATCTGGAACCCCGAGTCCGACGGTAGGAGTTTAGGAAACCCGTTACACTACTCTGATAACTTGTATTCTCCTTCTTTAGGAAAAACGGTTTTCACAAGAGGATAGCTTTTTTTTTTTTTTTTTTTTTTTTTTGTTGAACTTTGTTCAAGCTGTGAGGTGTGACACATCTCAACAGCACTTTCTTTACAACCACAACTGTCACCAACCAGGAATCCACCAGGAATCACCAGGAACACTAGGAATCCACCCAGAATTTACTAGAAATCCACCAGGAATAATCTCATTTATCAGGAATTCCTGGATTCCTCCTGGATTCCTACAGGATTCCAATGTGTCACATGATGTGTCACATGTGGTCACATGATCAGACCTTGCAGCCTGAACAAAATTCAAAACTCAAATGGCAGCAAGGCATTGCCACCTTTAATATATGTTAACCTATATATGTATGAATTACAATTAATCTATGCGGTCGAAAAAGGTTATGTTTATTGAGTATTTTCTGATCCTTCGGATCAGAAAATGGATAGTAATTGATGAGGTATATTTTAAGGTAGAATACTAAGACTAAGTTTGGGCAAAAACCCGAAGGGTTTTTCGACTGAAACAAGGGCCCTGATCTATGAGAAAAACAATCTAAGATGAGCTGTGATTCCCGGGTATAAGGAGGCCAATGACGCGACAAGCGAAGTCTTAGACACCCCTAATTTAGGAGATTGGCGGAAATAAAGGGTACTTACTGAGTGTGAGTCCTAACGAGGTGGGGGCATGGTGTAGCGGGTAAAGGCATCCATAACAGGAGTTCCTTGGATGTAGGGTGCGATGATCACGGCGTGTTGGCACAGGTAAACCAGGAAAGCCTCACTGGACCATCTTCCAATAGACTTGACGACGTCGAAGGGGATGCCACATAAGAGATATTCGAGCATCGCACCAATACGGATTCCATGACCTTTTAAGGATTCGAGTCCCAATTCGGCTGCAGCTAGGTTGATACGCTTGAGAAATTCTCCTCGAGTGAGGGGACGAAGGCCCTGAGGGTGTCTCCATGCGAAGAGAGCCTTGTCGGCAGGAGGATCATTGATGCTGAAGTGGTTTGCGAGCGCGGCTTTGGGGTCAGCCAGCCCTTCTTGCGCAGACCAGTAAATGTCTTCCCCATTGGGGGAGGACTTGGTGCGAGGCAATGCGAACACGGTGACTCAAAAGCCGTGACGATCTTGGTCCTGCCTGATATCGGAAGGTTTGACATGGAGGGCGGGACTGAAAGCTTTTAAGGAAGAAACTGTGAATTCTCCGAGACGAGCTGCCGAGAAGAAGGTCGTCGTCAGGCATGCAAAGACTGCCGCATCTAGTGGGTTAGTCAAAATGAGCTTTCCTACAATTAAGACAAGGGTTGCCAGAGTCAGAGGAGCCCGTTTTGGCCTTTTGGACGACGGAGGTGCTAACAGCGATGCCCCATCGAGGGCAGCTTTCATCTCGGCTAGGTTCATTCTCCATGGGGCACCGTGTAAAACATGCCATGCCCGGATAGCGTAGAAGTAATTAGCTAGGGTCTTTCCAGAAAATGAACCGGCACAGCTAGATATGAAGGTCAACATTAGCAGGGGGCTGGCAGGGCAGCGTTGGGATTCTGGAATGTCTCGTTGGTCACAAAATACGTGGAAGAGGAGGAGACCAGCACCGTAGGCTTCTCTGGTACTTGGCTGCCAAGAGGTGTTGATAACCGTGATGACTCGGTCTAAATCGGCCTTGGATATCTCTAGGGACGGACCCGTTTTGTTATGGCCAGACCTGGAGAAGGCCGCTTTCCATAGACGGAGACGGTCGTGAGCAGGGCAATGAGGATGGAGGGTGGAAATCGATGGGGTGAGATCAGATCGATATACATGAGGCCTGGCAGATGAGGAAGAGGACGGGATGTCGATGATTGGAGCCGAGAAACGTGGATTAGAAATGGTAATGATTGTGTTTGTAGATGGAAGGACTATCAAGTCTGGCAAAAAGGGACTGCTCATCGGCATTAGCACTGCTGACAAAGTTGACAAGGCACTTTGCGAGAGCAGAGGGATAGTGGCCTTCGTGGAGTAAACGGAGCTCAGTGGGGTTGAAAGGGAGGGTGGAGTCAATAAGGAACCTGTCGAGATCAGATGGGAGACAGATTTCGGGTAACAATAGTTCGAGGGGAGGGTAGACTCCTCTGGAAGGGGCGTCTGCTGGGTTGGACTTGCTGGGCACATAGGCCGTGTGTATGGAGAGATTCTCACCGAAGTCTTCGAGGAAGGCATGGACCCAACGGAAGACTCCGTTAATGGATTTACTCTTGCTCCTATTATTCCACCAACCTTCAACCACCCCTTTGTTGTCCCCGTACGTCCTAAAGTGCCCGCTAGTACTGACAGACCTAGTGATGGCTCGGACGAGTAGCTCAAAACCAACGCCTCAGCCCATCCAATATCCTTACTGCCGTCGAGTTCCTGCCAACTGGGTATGAGCCGCCAGGCTCTCCATCTACCATTAATGACAACGGTGATTCCAACCCCTGAACTCGCGTCTGAGAAAGCGTTTGAGTCAATAAGCTGGACTGGCTCGGGGATTGATCTGAAAACGAAGGGCCGGCGTAGCCGGGAGACCCACCAAAAGAGATCGTCGCTAATGCCTTTGATTGGTGAGTATGGAACGAAAGGACAGTTGTGACATAGGCCAAGCATGGCCTCCAAACCGGTAAGGTAAGCGTGTCCCGATGGAACGACAAGGGAAGCATGTAGGAGTCTGCCATATAGCTTTTGAACATCATTGAGGACGTGAGAGGGGTGAGAAAGCCATTCTTGAATGCCGGAGATATATTTTTCCTTCTTTTCGAGGCTGAGTGAAACTGTGAGCGTCTCCAAGTTCCAACAGAAGCTGATATAAGACGTCGTGGATGAGAATGGGGAATCTTTGGAAAGCTCCCATGGGATACTGAGAGGACCAGAGACCTGATCAATATCATCAAAATTGTAAGTATATTTTTGATCTTCGACAGATCGAGGGGTACAAGAGGAGAGGTCAGCACAGGGAAATTGACAGTCCTCAACGTGTTCGTTGAGCGTCCCATCTGGGAAGACTGCGCCGCTGTACCATAAACGGCCACCGTCAAGCTTTCTTCCTCTGTCCGAGATGTCTTTGTGCCAGACGGCATGACATTGGTTGTATTCAGCAAGGTATTTGGTAAGCATACGGAAGAATACATGATCATCGACCCATTTTGCCAATGGGCTGATTCCGCTGGATCTAATAACATCCGCGCCCGCATCAGCGACAACACCATAGACCCCAGCAGACGGAGAAACTCTGAAGCAAGTAGAGGTGTCAATGCAGAAGGCATCTGGCCCAATCCGAATGACCGCCGCAGGCCATTGAGATGGGTGAAGGGGTACGGTGCGATATGCTTCAGCCACGTCGCAAGTAGCAACCTGTGAACCTGGAGGGAGTCGATGTATGAGCAATGATATAGTCGCGAAAGTTCCCCAAGTGGTTGGGAAATCGTTCGAGTCGACGAACAAATTGACAGAAGGGTTAGGGAAGTCAGGAGATGTCTTATGAGGGAAAGAATAATTTTGTAGGATACAAAAATGACCTGGCCTCCTGGGCTTTGGGATGATGGAAAATGGGGAAGATTGGAAGGGTCTAATGAGCGATTCAACCTCTTCGCGAGTGAGAGGGCCCAAATAGCGTCGTTTGCCAATTTCAAGATTGATAATTTTATTAAATTGAAGGGTGAGATCAGCTTCAGAAATGGTAGACTTGTTAGGAGGAGCCTGAGTCTGAGTGATACTTGGAAGATTAAGAATGAATCCTGTGCGGAAGCTCTGTGGAAGATGAGAATACTTCTCGTCTCTTCGGAAGTTCGAGAGTGAGGGATATCAGACCTGCGAACCCTTAAGAGGGAAGCGTTTCGTCCGGAAAAGCGTTTTTTTTTTTTTTTTTTTTTTTTTATATATCATAACGTATCAATTATATATAATAACTGTATCGACACTGTGCAGCCTCAACGAAGCCTGGCCTGACATTGACTTGGCCTGGGAAATGAGACCGTGATACCGCAACCGGAGTCACATACACGACACGGCCATTCGTCTGAGGATTCAACAGGACTACGAAGCCTAGCCGTCACCGGTCATTATTCAGCCTTCTGGAGTAACGGAATCTCCTTTTACTTCTCCTCCCCTTGACTCAACTAGAAGCTTGAATCCCGACGTGTGGTATGATCAGACTACCCATGAAGGCATGTTATACTGCCAGTCTCCTAACCATGCCAAGTGGGTAGATCGCAGGCAGATTCACACCAACCGTCTTGGGGTTGCCGATACCCTGCCCATGCCTCTGCCGGCAACATGCCATCTGCCGGTCTTAGGACGACTTTTACCTTTATACGACTGTTTAGTGATTTAAAAGTTGGGTCGCGACCAAACTAAAAGCCAGTGCCGAGTTGAACTTTAAAGGTTCCAGCTCGGACAGGACCTAAGACTCAGTATACGTTCCTTTATTCGAAACCTTTTTACTGTAAATGACATTCGCCAGGTTCATCATTATATCTGTTACATACTTCAAAGGAATCTACTAGGGACTGTGTGGATCTGAACAGGTGAACTCGGACCGGAGTGTTCTTAGATAGCAGATGAGTGAACGTTTTTGACGATGTTGTCAACTTGTTGAGGTTGTTAAATGACGACGGCAAAGTGCGTTAGCAACAGAGAGCTGACCGTCCTTCAGTCTTGACATAAACATACAGTTTGTCCGTCCGTGATGAGTATGTCTGCCACCACAACCACACTCTTTTATTCCTAACCATGGGCATGTTATGGCATGTTATGGCAGTTGCCGGCAAAACGCTGCCATTACCTGCCAGTAACTAACAGGGCAGGTGGCAGGCAGATCAACCAGTTCGACTCGGAACTGTTGTGCCCATGCCGTTGGCATGATGCCCAGGTAGGTAAGGCATGACATGTCAGTGCCGCACGTCGGGATGAGAGGGACAACGGTATTAAATTTCATTCTATTTAAAAGAGGAGCAAAATGGCACATACCGGCAGACATGTACCTGGCAGTGGACAGTGACCCAACTAAAATCTGGCACTGTCGGCAGAGGCACCTGTCCTGCCAACCGTCGGGATTCCTCTCCATTCTACCATCTACTCTAGTACAAACGTTAAACACGAGTTTCCACATGTAGTCATTTAAGTCCCAGACGAATGATCACGACCTATCACGGCCTATCGTGGTATCGTGGTATCATTTCCCAGGAAATAAACATCACGACCTGTCGTAGTACGATAAGGACAGATCTACCGGACAATGACATCTCATGATCCCTCACGATATATCCGGATCCAATGATGATACCTCATGATGTATCCAGATCCAATGATGATGTCTCATGAAATATCCGGATTCAATGATGATAGGGTTTCGGTATAGAGAGAAAGTTCGTGAACCAATCAAGGTGGGCTACGATGTTTCATCGTATATCTGGTATATCTGGTATATCATGGAATTAAGAATATCACAACGTATTGTTTTTTTTTTTTAATATATTTACAGCGCTGTCAAGCATCACGGTCACACTATGGAATGATATATATTTACTATACAGTGCTATATAGGGTAGGGTTAATATTACTATTATTACAATATACTTTGGTCAATCTGAGGCTAGAAAGCTATGTTCATGCAAGGATAAGGAAATTTAATATGTATAAATCATATTCAACTATCTACACAGAGTCTGAGTCATATGTACTACTCTAACTATCAATAGTAGGTTCATCATCTGCTGTTGTGTGTCGAAAACAGGCAGAGGTGGTTGGAGTGTTGAAACAGCCTGAAATGAGCCCCTCACATTCCATTTGGATGGGGAGGAGGGGCTGGGTAGTTGAGGTTGTCGAAACTGTAGCTAAAAGTAGAAAATTGTTAGTTTTAAAAAAAGCAGTAAGAAATTCGAAGAACTCACCTCAGCCGCCAGTGCTCAGCGCTCGTCGTTGTTTCGTACCTCCTGGGGCTAAGAAGCAGGTATATGATGTGTTGTTTGTGTTGTTGACAGTCATGGTAATGTGCCGAAAACGGGTGGATATCAAATGTACCGAAGCAAACCTATTTCGATGGGAGGAGTTGAGAAGTGATGAAGTTGTAGCTACTAGCTAAGAGTGAGCATCTGGCATTGTCAGTGGTAGAACCTAAGCAGTATTATTAATTAGTTAAAAAACAAAAAAAAGGAATGAAACAGGCTCAACACGCAACACCAACGTGTACATGGCAGTGGTTGAGGATAGACGAAGGTGGCAACAGATGCGTGGTGACAAAGTCGGAGTGACAAAAAAACATTCCCAAATATGTAAGATCAACTTTGCGCATGGACTTTGTTTAGGGTTGGTTTATTTAACTTAGATGAAAAATCTAATGTGACATGATGACAAAGCTATGCCAGTGTGATAGAGTGACGACAGGTGATGACACACTGCTGGACAGTGCTGGTGTGCGTCACATGGATGCTATGAGATGCTATGGAACTATAAGTATCGTGATGTGACTATATGATACTATGGGAAATTATAACTTTGTGTGATGTGACTATGACAAGCTATGGGAAAATCCTGAATTTGCTGATGGGGGTGGATACAATGAGTATCCCCTAACAGCTAGGTGAGTTGATGTAACCTATTACTAATAAATATTATTAACTTTGGATCCCCTGCTAGTCTGACTAAGTCAGTGCCACAGTTGCCCTAACAGTTACAGTTTGGAAATTTGTTTCAGATTAGAAAATCATATAAATTCGATGGGTCTGAAGTTTCTAGATTTTTTCAGATCCTTATGGGAAGTCATCCAATAGGTGTTTCCCTGCTGTTTCTGAAAGGTAAACCTTTAAAAACATATCATTTATCTTTGGGAAACACATGAGAAACACTTCATATGTTTTTAGAAATTTTCTTTCAGAAATCCTCTTTGTGTTTTCATGAGAAAAATTATTTGGAAATGACAAAACATGTCTAAAAACAAGATTTTCTAAGGGAAACACCACCTGGTGCCAGCCATGTGGATGAGGAATTAGAGGGCTTGCACAATGATTTTGATGGTTGGTGGAATTCAGCTACTTTTAGCCAACTAATAACCCCTTAGAAACAAACCTTAATTAAGGTTTTGTTTAAGTGCTAAGGTTTAATAAAAATTGAGGGTTAATAACCCCTTAGATACCAACACTGGATATTATCCATCCAAAAAATTATGTGACTTATCATGGACTTATCCGGGAATAGGGGTGAATCTCATTCAAAAGGATACCCTAGGATACTCAATGCTGGTTCTAATACATATTTCCAGCAGCAGCTGCGCGCCATGACCTATTTTTACTCTGCGAAAGTGGGACTTTTTTAGACCGATGGACAACGACCCAAGGTCCAAAAGGCTCCAAAAGGATCAAGTTTATAAAAAAAAAAGGTACGAAGGGAAAGATCAGGAAAGATCAGGCGCAAAATACCAGTTTGGAGTTTACAAAAAACCGAACAATTTGAGGGTCGGCCTAGGTTGATCCATAAACACAGGTCGCCACCAGTAAAGAAACACGATATATGTAGTTGACAGAAACTTGAAACCACCTTAACCGATTGGAGGTTATGCATTATGGGTTATGTGAGCTAATTTTCTATCTGGTAGCCTCCGAAGAGTATGGGTCATGGACCACGATGTATGGGATGCGGCCCGTGCAGGAGGTATGGGTTAATAAAAGTTCGACTGTAACCAACCTCGCGGACACTCGGGAATGCGAAACGCTAATGCGCCAATCGGATGAACGAGATTAGCCAATCTGAGTCTATCTCAGTAGCCATAACTAGAGATCTCGACCGTAGATGTAATTAATCAAAACAACAAAAAAAAAGTTTGGGATAGGGGTCACCGCGACAAAAAGGAGATCATCGAGACAACTGATGACCTCCGCGTGCCCAATCTGAATTCTGAAAGAAAAAGCCGTCAGATGATCCGCATCATGGCGACTACGTGGGATATAAACATTTAAACATTGAAGTATGTAGCCCCCAGCAACCAGGAGCAGCCCCGAGCTCACTAAGTCCATGAGCGCTTGAGCGCTGACTCCTGAGTAAAGCAACGGAGGGCTGACGCGGTCCCCAAAAAACAATTGGAACAGTCAGTGCAGTAACACAGCAACGTCCTTGAATAATAAATACAGGTGGTTGCCTGTATTCTATTCAACTTCTATTACTATAATCATCAGTACAATCAAAGCTTAAGGCAACGTTGTCCGGCCATAATACAAGTTTACACCAGGAGTATTGACACAAAAACGAGCTTTTCCAACTTTTAAATCATTGAAGAGAGGGCTTTATCAGAAGGAAATGAATTTCGAAAGCCAGGAACAGTAATTGCTACATTGGTTGGTGATTAGGATGTATATAATAAATGTTGGGAAAACGGGAACGGAGGGTGACGCTGATAAAACTGTATGGGAGAGTATGGGGGTCGGCAAGGTAAGAAGGGTATATACGGAGAAATCTGGCAGAGATTCCAGAGAACAAAAAAAAAAAGTCAATCAAGTCGATACAGTAAATCCAATAGATCCAGATCCGAAATCCTGGCCTATGGGCCCAATATAATACATTAGGGTTTCCAATGATTGCGACCAGTCGCGAAAAGAGGTAAAGCCGGGGGAGCGTAATTAGATGATGGGGGGCGGCGGAAGTCGAATTAAGCCGGTCCAATCAGTGTACAATTTTTAACAAGACAGTATGACTTCATAACGGTCAAGGTCGGAGCGCCTCAGGAGGCCCTCCGTGGAAGAGGGTGGTTTCACCCTTTAGTGACCCGCAGCAGCGAGATTGAGAGCGCCGAGGACGATCTCCCATGCAAGATCCACGGCATCCCAGAGCTCAGGGTCGTAGAGCCCCAAAGCGACCATGTCTTGCCACAGTTCCTTAACGTGAGCAGCGTAAGTTGTGAGGCCCTGGAGGCTGGAGCCAGTTGATGAGCAGAGATAGGAGGAAAGCTGGTGCAGAGTGGTGCCTGACGCCAAGGTGGATTGGATAGTGTTGTGCGAAAGGGATTGAACAAATGCGGATGGAAGGGGGAAGAGAGCTTGTAAAACACCACCTAGACTGTGGTTATACAGGTAAGTGTGTAGTATTTTGAACGCCGCGGGAGAGGGAAGAGCTAGAGGGAGAACTGGGGCATGTAGTGTGGATGATGAGGGAAGTGTAGAACTCGGTAAACGAGGTAATAATGAGCATTGTGAAGCTAACACAATACTATGAATGGGGAACATCAAGGCATGTTCATTCCCGGACGATTTTGAAGATCCAACAGCAAGCACATGGGTTGGGTACATAGGGTGCCCAGAAGTGTGTCGGATTGGGATGGTAAGCGAAGGTGGTAGATGCGACTTCGGAATGGAACTTGGCATAGATAATGCAGCAATACCTGCGAGCATTCTACGAGGACAAAACCGGTTTAGTCAGTGAGCAGAATATGGAATGATGACGAGTGACATACTGAGGTGCTTTTGGCCTAAGTCCTCTGCGGATGTACTCTGCTGGTACGTTGGTGAGTTCTGGTGCTACAGCCATGATGGCTTCGCGCGACACCTCACTAAAGGGTGGTCGAGCAAGAGTACGAGGAAGCTGAACAGTAGAGGTGGGAATGGGCCTGGGATGGTGGTGGGCATGGCTGTGGGTCGCGAAGGAAGTTGGGTAGGACGCTACTTGGAACATATCTAGATGATTTTAGATTGTAAGAAAGAACGATGGACTGTGGATGGGTTATATATCCAGTTCGAGTGAAGACATAGGCAGAACCTGAACAAGGGATCGAGATCATTTCTCAACCCCTTTTCGGACATTCGTTTATGAATCTCCTAGATTTGGCAAGGGATCCTGGTTGTTCAGGGATCACCCTCGTTACGTTGGCTCCTTGTACTTAGAAAACCTTATACTAGCTTATACTTTCCCAAAAAATACATGCTTTGTATCGAATAAAAAGGTCTCACAAGTCCATACCAGCCCATCTGAACCCTCGAGCATTTCACAGAGTCCCATGAAGAATAGAATTTTTCTCAGGGTCAATCCATGACCCATGCTAGTCTATGCTAGTTCGGAAGACATAAATACCTAATACCGGTTCCGACTTGCCTTTCGCAGGTATTAGGGATAATTTTACATGGCTTAAGTAAGGTACCTCCTGATCTACCTATTTTGAGTACTTGCCTTGTCCTTAGTACAATGCAATAAACGAATTGACTAGTATGGTTGGTTTAAACAAGTTGTTCTCTGATAACGCTTGATACAATGTTCTTCATCCTCCCACCCATCTGCTCGAGTCCTTTGTATTCTGCTTGAGTCAAGGCCTCGACGACTTTCAAATTCAAGAGCGCTAATCTGTCAGCTTTTCGGCCTAATATGGATGATTTTGGTTCATCAACCTTCCCAGACTCTGAGTCAGGCATACGAGTCTACGACTCACAGATCATGATCATCACCGCCTCCGACTCATTGCGACACCTTCACCTTTCAAGCTGACTTCGCCGTGACAGAAGAATGGAGGCATATCCCGCCAACTTACGACACCCAGGTCCCGGTTTCTTTTTTGTTCTCTCGCGACATGCACCTTGGCAGACACGTCATTCTCGAAGATAACGAGACCAAAGTGGTCCACCGTCCTCATGATATTTGGCCTCCCGATGTCCATGGGAGCCGTGTTATGCCCTATCGATTCCCACTTTAAGTTTCAGTGTGGGATTTCATGCTTAGAAAAGCGCTCCTTTCTAGTGACTGATGGCTCAGATGGATGACTTCATTTTACTCCATGCTCCAGCATCTCCATTTCCGAAGGTGTCCCCCTTCTATACAAATGTTTCTTATTCCGAGAAATCTTACAAGCAAGGGCGGCGTGGGGGGATCCTACATTCTTGCGGAGCTGAACACAATAACACGTTTTTCAATAATGGGATTCCGAAATGCTTTTACCTTTCCGTTCGAATTGCGAGAACACAGCCGGACAGGAATGCTGTCATAACAATAGCCGTGTGTGAATGCGCCACGTCCTGGGACGGCTAGGAAACTGACATGGCTGACACTATCGATAAGGCTCATGGAAGGATATCATGCCAGACCCCGCCCTCCGGAAGGTTCTACGCCTAACTGATCATCAGTCATCGCTTTCCCCAGTCAGTCTATCGATTTCATTCTTGATTGGTTCCTCCTTCCCGCGATATCCGTCCCACTGGAGACTCCTCTATTCGATTTAGCAGCAGATAAGATCGGAGCTGTTGTTTGTTTTCATTTTGCTTCTTCTACCTGCTATCACCCAGCAAATCCGCAGTGGGCCCATCACAGATCACAAGGCCTCCATGCACCGCCTCGTTGTATATTTCGGGGTAAGTTGCAAACCTCTCAATCAATGTTTACGGATCTGATATTCCGAGTTTTACGCTCCACCGCTGGCTAGGCGGAACTTTGCTCCTTTTACTGGAAGTCACCTGCCTTTTTTGGGCGACTCATCCTCAATTAGCTATCTTTCTTTTTTTTCTTCCACTTTCTTTTTCGCATCGAGGGCTTAATTTAAATGAATAGGTTGAATCAATGAATACAAGTAAGCACTAAGTCAGAAGCGCCCCACATGATACCAATCACGTCATATGTTGATATATTATTAAATCTTCTCCATAATCATTTTACTTCTGGTGGTTTATTAGTCTCCTATCTATCAATATCAAATTCCGTCAAGCCTCATTTCACTTTTTTTTTTTCCAGTTTGCATTCATTTCTTTTTTATCTCCTCGATCCATCATTGATAATGCCGGTAAGATCAACTGGTACGTCAGTTTTGATAATAGCGGTTAACAACAAAGTAACAGGACCCGAGAGGACCCGCTGTGCGCAGGGGCGCAATGGACCCACATAAAAATTTGTTACTAATCATTGTTAATTAGTACCTTTGTCAAAGTTCTGTCAGTCTAAACTTCCGTTCCATTACTTTGTGTCGCCGCCGGTAAATGGCAGCCGACTGCCGTGGACTCTCGGCTACTCTCAGTGACTTATTTTTCGCTATTTTTCGTTGGGCGCCCATCGCCTATATTATTATATGCCGATGATAACTACATGGTCATAAGTTCTCATAACTTCTCGCTGGGGGTAAAAAAATCAAATGATCACATGGACTCATGGAGATGTTGGTTTTTTTTTGTCAACTTGAAGACTTTAAGGAGATGGTACAAACCTGAGTTTTTTGTTAAAAAAAAAGAACTTCAGAGCATTCGAACAGGGTCCGGCAATTTATTTTTTTATCTTAGAGCCACTTATCCAAAATAAAAATATTTAGTGATAATATGGAGAGATTTCTATGATTAGAGAGCTTATGAGAAGCTGCCAGCGGGGTAATTACTCCATCACCTATGAAACAGGGTTGCAATAGAAAAGGGTGATTCGAAGAGGGCATCAAAAGATCAACAAAAGATTGCTGTACCTTGGCTGAAGCAGCGGTACAGCCAACGTACAGCAATCTTACGCAAGCCTTGAAGCTTGAAGCTGTACGTTATCATTGGTGAGTAGTTGACGGCTTAATAAAAGGTGTTTGTTCATTTACTACCTGAAATGTCACGCCAGACGGCGCTTGACTTTCCGTGGCGGTGGCGGACTCCGTCACTCTTTTGAAGTACTCATTAATAATTGCTGATCAACTTGATCACAGAAATGACTCGGGTGGCGTCTCGAATATCACGGGTGTCCGCCACTTACTTTGCTTCAAGCAATCCTCGATAGTATATATTAACAAAACGCGAATCCAAGGCTCGAAATGAAAGTTCCTAACTCAAACTCTCCTTCTGATAACTTTTTTTTTTTATAGCCATCTTTACTACCCAGGTAACCAAACGCCCATGTGCAGCCTGATGATGCGCATCCAACGGATCTAACTTGCCCCCCCTCGAAGCTTCGAAGCTTCAAGCTCCAACGCGTTTCTACGATCATCCACAACGCAAGGTTGACCTAATTAGGCTATAATAAACCAAACAACCATGACATTGCATAGTGGGCGTCGGCTGAAGGCCCTTCCGATAAATTCAATGTCTGATCACCTGCTTTTTCATCAGAATTTCCGTAACATAATGCACATGCCAGGTACACCGGGATAACAAAAACGCCGTTCACCGCGGGACTTAAGATTTGGAGGTATTCTTTTACTCGACGTTCGGAAGCACCTGCTTTGAAATTTGGCTCATAATTAAAGGGGGGTGCCATATGTTTTTTTGAAAAAAAGTCCCTCGGATGTCATGATTTTACTTGATCAACATGTAACTATGGTTTTCGTATGAAATTAGTGAGGTAAGCCGGTGGGAGGCTTGGGAACGCGCGAAGGAAACCAGCGATGAAATGGGAAAAGAATGCAGTCAAATGCTTCATACTTATCGCTCACAAGACACAAGATAAAACGTCAACGACATTTCACGGAGGCATTTTTCACAATTCAAAGTCAGAATTAATGAGGTCCAGCGCCTTCTGTGATCGAGGTAAAATGGAGCATTTGAAAGGCTTAGGATGGCTATTAAAAAATAAAATAAAATTATAGATCACGATCAATGCGTTTTCATTGTTGGCAAAATCTCACCTAATACTCCCCGCTGTCTGTTCAATGACCGGTTCAATGACGATTCCGTCTTTGGAATATTTGGTGATGTCAAAAACAGACAAAACCATTGCACACGCGATGAAGACAGCCGAATCAGCCAAAAGTCGACCTTGGAGACGTGCCATCAATTTTTGGTACAATGAGGATAGTTAGAGACCATGTCACCAGGGCAAATCCTACGATTCAGATGTCAAATAAGAACAAAACGAACAAACCATATATCCACATACCTCCTTCCGAACCCAAAGCAAATATCACGAGGGTCTTGTTCCATGTCTGGACCCAAAAATCTCTCAGGTTTGAAACTCATGGGGTCCGAGTAGACCTTTGGATCATGCAACATGGACCTGCGGATGTTTCAACAGTTTTTCAAATTTGTTTTGATGCAACTTACCAAAGATTGGCGAAGATCACGGCACCCTTTGGTATCAAGTAGCCGTCGTGAATATTATCTTCCCTCACACAGTGGGGTAGACCTAGAGTTCCGCATCTTGGTGAGCAGCACGTCGAGTCAGAGAGAGGGAGAGTTTACCAGTGGGCGAGACAACATGCCATCGCATTGTTTCAAGTGCAACAGCGTTTGTATAAGGCAAATCCTCTCTGTCGGAAAGCTTTGGTAATCTGTCGGTTCCAACCACAGCATCAAGCTCTGCCTGGGCCTTTCGAGCAACATCGGGATAAACAGTCATGGCCAAAACGAAAGCATAGATGGAAGATACAGTCTACTAATCCTAGATGAGTAAAATTTCAATTGAATTGGCGCAAGGAAAAGAGCACTCGCTGTATCTGAGCCGCCTCCATACATTGAAGCCGCCGACCATTTAATGTTGTATTCTTGTTCAGCAGTGAGATGAGGCTCTCCGAGCAGGCGGGAAGTAAAGGATGGTTCTGCTGTCCCTGATGCCTGCGAGGAGGGAACATTGCTTCGTATCAGTGGGGCAAGTGAGTACATTATACAGCTCACCATTTGTTCTTTGACAAATTTGAATGGGGCTTCGACCATGCTTGTAACCGTCTGAGCCCAATGAACTGCTGTCCGCTTGAAGCCTGCTCCAGGAAACCAAGCTGGTAGATACTTCACTGTAGAACCTTCAGAAATCTCATTCCGATAAAATACTGTATAAGAACAACACACATGGAGGGAAAATGTCGACAAGAAAGCTACCCGGTGCAGTTGCAAGCGAAAATTGCAGCAGCGCCTCATCAGCGAGAGTGACAAAAGGATCGTCCTTTTCCTTGACCTCGTACCCATAAGATATACGGAGAATTATTGCCCCAGCAGTTCTAGTATAGCCGGACGCAGATGGAGAAGAGGTATAGATGTAAGTACTTCCTTTATTTTAAATAGCTAGGCAATACTGATCCAGACTCACTTGCGTATATGGGCTGCGATATCATCTGGGTTTTGCGCAACTCGTTTTAATAGTCTGTGGGTTTCTAGTTCTTCCACTGGATAAAACAAAGACGCGGAGGAAACGTTGCCCATGAACTGGTGGAATAACTTGCGATAATTGCGAAATCGTTCTCCGTATGGTAGAAGACCAAGTGTGTTTTTCAAGCCTACTAGTTCTCCTCCCATTTGCAAAACGGGTCTCTCAGAGTAAATTGCACTCTTCTTGTCCAGCATCTCTACTGCGGCCTTCGCGGAGTTTAGGATCACTATATGCTGACCAAGTGCCGAAATAGAAACAATGTCACCTAATTGAAGTTGATGACCGTGAGGTCCTCAGCTTAGTGAGCCACAATTGTGAGAACACATACCCCATTTTTTAGCCCAGTCTGAGAAAGTGATCCATGTTTTATCGGTAGGCAAGTCCAGCAAGTTATCGAGAAGAGGTAGTTTTGATGGGCCAGGTGGCAAAGGTATCGAGCGTTTAGTGAAGACCTTCTTGAGGAATACGACCGCAAACATAGCGAGGGCGATGTGGAGAAAAAGAAGGCTACCCATTGCGTGTAATCGCCAGGCATTCATTTGTCTACACCAGATTTGCTATACTTATAGCCCTTCAGGAATCCGTATCTGGTACAAATTGACTTGCAGCCCTGACTTCCTAAAGACCCCGAAAAACATACAGTCACTGTTGACCGAAAGACGGACCACCAATACAGGATCCTGGAAGATTCGCCCCAAAACACAGCGGGGTTGCCTCCTGGTCTAATGCTCAAGTTATACCACTGTCAACGACAAGTACTCTCATATAGAACACAGCTAGCGCAAGCTGAGGAGTCGCCTAGAGACAGCATCATGATAAGACTTCCTTGCTTCTGCTGCATAAGCAGCTCCGAGTCGTCGTATCGGAAGGTATGAACATTAGTAATAGTATAGAGTTCCGAGGTTATTGCGGGGCTAGAGCAATCGTGGGAATATGTCCGTCAAGTTAGATTAGATTAGATATCCGTATCCGTCAACCAAAGGACAAACAAATCATTCTGCACATGGAAGGTGTAGTAGAGAGATTACTGATATATGACAACGGCCGACACAATTCGTGAGGGTATAGTTTCTGGGCAGCCGGAATGAGGGCTCAAGTGAGGCTCTCAATGCTTCGGTAATGAGGCGATCTATTTGATCTTTACTCAACGGAAGTTAGGACTGATTCACATGCTTTTTCGTAAATGTCGATGACATCGTCATATGGAGAGAGTAACGCCAGGCAAGCCCAGAGTCCCTTGCCAGTTTTCTCATTGTGTTTGAGAAACGAGAGGCCCGAGGAAGTCGACTTGATTTGATTATCGCTATCCATGTTATTGTTATTATACTTAGTATTATTACCATTAAAATTAATTGTTTCGCTAACCTTTTCCCTGTCTAGAATCGTTGAAACCTATTAATCCCCGTCCATTATCTGGGTTTCACGCTGGCACGTCAATGGGCTTCGTGATACAACACTCTGTTGACCACTCATTGGAATATCATACAGCTCGGGAATAGCACGAGGACTCGCAGACGCTAGCCTCTAGGCAGGGGTTCAAAGACGCTCCACCTATTTCCGATGCGGGAGAGCAACACGGGAGTCTGACACAACCATCAAGTCAGTATTCAATACATACAACGATTGGAATAAAGGTCGGGTTATACCTGATATGGCACTCATCTCGTTAAATGATGATGTAGTATGAATGGCGATGTCAAAGTAGACGATATAAGTAAAGATAACGACTACGATAGTCCGTGAAGGGACTAAAATTACTCATTCGCTGGGTAATCCGTTTAATACAAGTATAATTGATAATTGATAATTCAGACGTACCGGTTGGGATACTGGCAAGTTATACCGAGCCAAACGATATAATCATCTGGAAGTAATGCCCAGAAGATGCAAAGGACGAAAAGCAGATAAGGAGAGGTCCACGCGAATAAGCCGTAAAATTCTGGTGCATGACTACGATGTTCATCAGATAGCTCCGTACGTTCGCCATAGTCCTCAGAGCAGAGAGCTCTCCAGCACTAACACACTGCTACCATGTTGGTGTATGAGAAAACGGGTGTACCGTGAAAGAGACATGACCTACCTCAACATCATAGGTAACAATCTCAAGCAAAGAGGCGGTCCGGATAGCAATACCTGTCCATCAAAAGACCAGTGCCCACATCTTCTGACGAGGAAGATCTATAAGCCAAAGATGAATGCCATTAGCATCAAAAAAAGTTTTTAACTGAAAGAGAAGACGTACAATAGAACATTGATAGAACATACAGGCATGTCAATGGCACATGCCCTGGAAATGCCTCCGTTGAAACCGAGCCGGTTTGCTGTAAATCAGCTTAATTTCGCCCAAAAAAAGCACTCAAAAGTACTCAAGGTTCTGAAGCAATGGCAGCCTCATGCAGGATGGCACGTGGTCCGATCCCCGATAAGTTAATATCCCTCCCAAATTGGGAAAGTCACCTAATATTTTGACAGCGGCTAATAAAATATTATAGCGTGGAAGAGGGCTGTTGAGCGGGAGAGTATCAGGACTAGTCAAGAACGGCACCCTTGAGCGAAGGAGGTGCTGTTTGCCGGTTGAATTCTTCAAGTTGACGAGTCAAGAAAGACAAATACATTGAGAAGGACGAGGTAAACTGTGTGCGTGAGGCCTTGACGCATTTTGAACACAAGCAATGAAGCAGGTTCGCCGTGAGGTAGCACAGCATCACCATCATCATGAATTATGTTCCCTTATTGATTAGGCAATATCCCTGGCACCCTCAAACGCGCATTCGAAAGCTGTCATCCACGATATCCATGGAAGCCCCAAATGGATCTACAGCATTCGCATTAGGCCTAGGCTGAAGCAGTAAAAAAGGGACGTTACAGCATTGTGGTTCAGGAGATCTCGATGGGAATGAGTCGTTTGTCCTGCGAAATACACTGTGAGTAAATTGTGCACGAAGTAAACAAACACCACATATATAAAGTTTGCTTCGTCTTGCCCTCAGCCCCCACAACAGCGACAATGGACCACTCGAATATTTGGCTGTACCTCACATTACTTGCAATGAACCAACAACCCCCACCCCCTCTCCTAGTCCAGCAGCTCAGGTGGGCACAGGCTATGCTGCCAATGCAGCACTTTCACGGCTCGCAAGGCCCTCCCTACCCAGATATGGGTCAACAACATCAGCATCCCCCAAGCTCGGGCCCCATGCGCCATCAGCATCATAGGGGTCTCCGCATGACGGAGGCCCCAACACCTTACCACTATTCACATGAATCATCAAGCACGATCGCAAGCGATCATGCTACTGGCACCAATCCAGTCAGCGCTCGGATGGGTGCCGATAACTCAGGAGCTGGCAAGGTGAGACCCCCGTCAGGAAACCCCAGAATGGCTAACTGCAGCTCAATCCAACAGAAGAGGATAAAGCCCTACTACAGGCATCGATCGGGTCCCTCCCAGACCCAGAAAGTGCGAAGAGGCAGGGAGGACCTTTCGGCGTACGAAATCCCCCTCATGGAGTTGAGAAGTATGTTGGTTTCACATTCTATCCATCCTTTATTCACAACCTTTCGTAGCAGGCGTGACAGCGGGTGGTTCAAACACCCCCGCTGTTATCCCAGTACCAGCACCAGCACCGCCGATAGCGTCAACATCGGCTGCACCAATACCAACTCCAGCCTCGACATCGGCTGGAACTCCTGCGACGGCCGAGATACGCCGACGAGGCAGCGGCAATACCAAGACAAAGGTGCGAAGACGTACGTGTAATTCACTATCTTTCTTGATTTCTGAACATCATCGCTAAAATTCTTCTGCAGGGCCAGTATACGACGACGACTCCGATGTCCATAGAGTTTCCTCTGGATCGGAGACCGATTGAAGGGGGCGATTGTACTACAAGATTCAATCAGTATTTATCACCATGGATCATTTTTTCTTACCTTTGCTTGTCCTCTTGACGATGTTGTTGCCTTATCTGACGTAGTTATCGAATGATACCCTCTTGAAACTTAAAGGTCAAATGAGATAGAAACCATTATCGATGGTGAGGAACTTGAAAGGGCACCACAAATGGTCACCTCATGAAGTTGTGTACATGTGTGATGGTCACTTGGCAAAATCTCAACGTATATTTTTGATACATAGATAGAGCCACAGGACCAGTCCCAGCACCACCGTCCTTCCGCTGCTCTGCGATCTACAATATGTTGTACTGCTGAACCCCAGAGTTCTGTTGGTGTGGTGGCTGCAGATCCATTTCAGCAGGCTTTAACTTTTTACGTGCTTTTCTACGTCGGGTTCATCAAAACCAACACAATTCTTAAGCCGGAGCCGACGAGCTGTATGTTTTCAAATATAAGCGTTATATCGTCTTCGTCTACAGGAAGCCTGCTGTTCAAAGGACTAGTCAGATAGAAATGTTAGATAAAAAAAAATCCTATCCGATGAGCCGCGATTTTGGATTCACCATGCAAGAGATCCTGGTGAAGGCATTTATATAGCTTTTTCCCTGTTCTTGATAGAAAGAGGATCCAAGATAAGGCTTCCTAGAGAGCTCGCATAGAATGTACGTCGCAATGTTTAAACCAAAGATCGAGGGCAAAAGACCAAAGGCTGGTGGTATTCTGACGCGGAAATCGTCAAATGCACTTCGCTCTTTCATAGAACCGTCTTGAAACTCCTCGTCAGGTAGAGGGAGGAAGAAACCTCTGCAGAATACTCCATTGGTATGCCAGAATTCATGCCTAACAGACGAAGTCGCCGGAGGACAGAGCGAGCCAACAGGTCGTAAATTGTATTGGATATAGCTATCTGTATTTGTGGTGGATCGCATTTGGCACCAGCTCCCATCGAAGAAAAGACCTGTATAAGTATTGAGAGTCAGGAATCGAATGATCTGCATCGATAGTTACTGACTTTAATATTATGACTATGACAATACTTGAGTGCGTTGACTGTTAGTTCGAATGTTATCGATCGCATCTTGTGTACAAAGTGACACCCACCTCGCAATCTGCTTTAGCGTTTTTTTATTGCATGTTACTTTGTCTGTAGAGACGGCGGTAGCATGACAATGTGACATAATCGAAGTCAATGAATTTGACCTTTGATACACCTCTAAGCATCACAGGTGAGCTGAAGTTCCGTTGCCAGATACTCGATACTCACGATCGGCCCAAAATGACAGCAGCCCAACTGCCAACGCCTCCACAACCAACAATTGACAACGCTTCCTGGTCTAATTTTTGTCAATGGATTCCTCTCCAAAAATGCGTAGCTTCGGGCTAGCTCTTCTTGTACCAAGTCCTCATCATAATTTAGCCCTGGTCGTCAAGCCGTGCAGGTTCTAGATTCGGTACCCACTGAGCTCTGAGATCGTCAGCAGTAATTGACAGTTGTGTTTCCTGACCCGTTTTGTGTGAACATTATAGGCATGTAGCAGACCTGCTGTAGCCAGCGACGATGCCAGTGCTGTCGCCAGTAATTGTGTTCTACGTGAGTGGTTCATAGTAAACACATCGAAGAAATATTTTTCTTCTCACGCGTCTCAAAAGCGGAACATTGAAAGGCCTTTCTACAAAACAGAGTCAAAACACCACTCTCTGCGTACGTCAATCCTCTCTATTTTTTCCCGAAAAAATATCTAATATATATATATCGCTAGTCGACCTCTATGCATTTTCATATCAAGCAATGCCGGAAGAAGGGGTATTGTCGCTGCAAGACCTGCATCACATCGCCAGCGACACCTGGTTGACACGATTTGATGAATATTTAGAGAAAGAAAGTTCAAGTTCAAAAGAAATGAAGTTGGAGGAGCGAAAGCTTCTAGGAGCCGAGTTGTATCGTATAGGCATTGGTACGCGACCTGCTCTTTGAATGTTGTCACTGGAGAATTGATTACCGTCGAAGAAATTATTGACTTAACCCATGGCCCAACAGTGGGGGTTTTTCGGCGATGGGATAAAGAAGACCTTGCCTTCATACAACGCACCCGATTCACTCGAATATATAGCAGCGAACCCGAAGTCGTTAGTCCTCTCAAAGCATGGAAAGCATCTTTCTGTTTTGGAATCAACGACACTTTCCGAGGGCGGCGATTCAATGGACGTTGTGATGGATAAGCAGGATCCAACTGTACCTCAACTACCACAATTTGGAGAACCTCCCCTGCGATTTTCAGGTACAATGATGACAATGGATAACTCGGCTACATAGCATGAAATGATCATCAGCCATTGAGGTTGAGTTCGAAGAGATTACCTCGATTACAGTCCATGACCCCATGTGCCAGTTGACCATGATACCTCGGCTTACTTCCCTGGGTATAAGTTAAGTCGTAATAATTCCATTATATGCCTTATGTCCACACTTTGATCCATTATGCGAGCGACCAACAGGCGTGCCCACTGGCAAGCAGCCCCTCCGCCTCGTGTACGAACGATGCTGTAATGATGGTACGATTTAGTTTCTATTTAATAAATTGCCGTTTTTGGTACAAGCAAGTTTCATTTTTTGTTCTTACGTGGACATGAGTGCTCTGAGCGACGACGATTATGATCATGATGTTATTTCCAACCCAGGCCAGGGATCTCTTGAATCCAGCTTTGACGAATTTACGTTCTCTGCGATGCGTGAGTTATTTGCCTCTCAAAGCGACAGACAGGTTCGAAACCACAAGATGGACTACTAGCAATATCCAAGCCTATATTCACAAAGGCTTCAATTTGACATGTCCTCAGGCTGCTCCTAAGCTAGTATGTATCTATGTGGGCGGTTCCTTGGACGTGTTCGATGTTGGGTGAGTCGTCAATCTCCCTTGAAGTCCCTTTCCGTCTCAGTAATGAATCTCTTTATTTATTCCAGACATGCCCTTAAGCCAAGCTTGCCTTTTCTTTCGTACACCTCATCGTGGGTGTCTTTTCGGATGAAGTATTACTTCAAAATGGCCCGGAGTCGGGAGACTGGATCTCGTAAGGCATGGTCAACGAAGTTACTAAAGATGCTCTCTGGGAGTTGAGGGTGCAATTCATCCAAGCGAAAGGCATTGACTACGTTGCGGTTGGTGAGGGCTCATCCATTGGTCCAGATTATGATAACGCCTCAGCCTCTCAACGAAGACTCGCTAGTCTTGCCCCTTCACGGCGAGAGACCCCCACAACGCTCCCGTGCGTTATCTGATACTATTACTATAATTATCAGCGGCCCATCAAACGCTGCCTGATACTAGTAGAGCCACAGAAGTATTTTTGACACTCTTGATCTGTTTATTTTACTCTCCTAGAGAGAATAAGGATACCTTCTTAAAACCCCATTATCCATATCATCCTCCGAGCCGCGATACCAAATCAAACAAAGTGGTCGGAAAAATGTTATCGGCAGTCATTTCAGTTTTCCTATCTGACTAACGTGTCTGCTCATTCTCATATAACTTGAACACGGAGCAAGGAAATGGGTAGATTTTAACCACAGACTGCTACGCACCACACTAAAACTTCAGAAGCTACATTACCCTACCAAAAAGTCCCTTATAGAGGAATGAAAAGTTCATCCCAATCGAGCTACTTGAAAGAATTTTTCGTTGTGGCTGGCTTTCATGCAGGAGCACATTGCGTTTATGATCTCCGTCACTCTCGTGTCGAAACCGTGGTTGGAGACACTTATACGATTAATATCCAGACATGTTTACATCCCTTCGACTCCTTATCGACAATTTAATGTCGGACGTTCTCTCTACAAGTTTTTACCAAAGATTTCCCTAGCCAACTCTATCACACAATCACCCAACAAATCCCAATGTCAAGAAAAATAATTAAACATAGTCGATTATCATCCCTGTCCGAAAGAAAATCGATTCGGGAACTACTTTCTACATTTTATAGTCTGCCAACCACGCCAAGTTTGCGGACATTAACAGTCTAATACGACCTAGCTGCCGGAGGGAATCACTCCTTTCCCTTTC
>MU130104.1:32320-45433 GCA_015039465.1 Phlegmacium glaucopus | reverse complement strand
AGCTCATAGACCGTTGCCTTGAAGTCGAGTGGACACTACGAATCTCCACATAGTTTCCAGTCTAAGTAACTGAAGCTAATACAGTGTAACAGTACGATGGCGGCAGAGATGTCTGTTTCATTGTACGTTAGTTTTTTGCAACTTCGTCTAACGCTCCACCCACAGTGAAAAATATGTTCTACATTAGCTATTGTAAGCTTGATTCTCAGCTGTGTGAGTTCATAACAGTATCAGTATTATAATTTCAGTCATTGATAGGTACGTCTAGCAAGCTAAGGACTGAGAGTTATGAATATGTCCAGAAAAGAAGCTACCCTCGACCACGGTTTACGCTAGGTGGTGTTTATGTCTGTCGATATAGGTCATGTTAAATGCTGGGCAACCGAGCAAGACAGGAAGCCGCTGAAGCAGACAATCCGCACTTAAGACCGTATGATTACCTCATAAGACGTCTCCAAAGAAGGAGGGAGATGAACTGCTCCTCAAAGTTCTCCCAAGATACTTTCTCGTTTCACGTAAACTGCTAAAGGCGCAGTCTTATGGTGGTCGGAAACCAGGAAACGGAAGCTAGAAACCAAATTTGTAACGCTGCATGTAAGATACGCTCGAGAGACCCTTCGGAATAAAACCTAGGAGAAAGATAGTTCTTGTCCTTATTTTGATTTATTTACGGAAGTGGCCCTAGAGAACGCAGCACTTAGGTCTTAGCGCCCAGTAGTCTATCCTAAAAAAAAATAGATTTCGACGGATGTAAAGATAGACTGCTTAGGAAACTTGTCGTCCGAAGGATATCTGCTTCTGCTATATCGAGAATATAAACTTCTGTATATGTCTCCGGCAAGAGACGAAGGTGATGTGCTGCAGGGCTGTTCTGGACGGAACCAAACTACCCTGGGTAGAGCAACCGAGACAGAATTCTTAACACAACCAAAACTACTTGGGCTGCATCTTTTCGTGCATTTTTCAATTTTGGACGACCTTACCTAGAATTCGGTGGTGTGGTTTTCTGGAGACCCCACTCCTTCATGTTGTATAACATCTAGCATGCCACCACGACCCTGACTACGACACCGAGATAGATACATAATTTTTATATACAACCCTAAGACAGTTCACTGGCAGTGTACTCACGATCGGCCCAAAATGACAGCAGCCCAACTGCCAACGCCTCCACAACCAACAATTGACAACGCTTCCTGGTCTAATTTTTGTCAATGGACTCCTCTCCAAAAATGCGTAGTTTCGGGCTAGCTGTTCTTGTACCAAGTCCTCATCATAATTTAGCCCTGGTCGTCAAGCCGTGCAGGTTCTAGATTCGGTACCCGCTGAACTCTGAGATCGTCAGCAGTAATTGACAGTTGTGTTTCCTGACCCGTTTTGTGTGAACATTATTATCAGCATTTAGCAGACCTGCTGTAGCCAGCGACGATGCCAGCGCTGTCGCCAGTAATTGTGTTCTATATGAGTGGTTCATAAACGCGTTGGATAAATATTTTTCTTCTCACGCGTCTCAAAAAGCGGAACAGGAAACAGCGGGAGACTTGAAAAACCTTTCTACAAAACGGAGTCGAAAACACCACTCTCTGCGTCCGTCGTTATTTTTTCCTCAAAAAAAATATCTAACATATATATATATCGCTAGTCGACCTCTATGCATTTTCCTATCATGCAATGCCGGAAGAAGGGGTATTGTCGCTGCAAGACCTGCATCACATCGCCAGCGACACCTGGTTGTAATCCGAGTGATCAGGAATAAATATCCTTATCACAGAAATAATGCGTCAAAACGCAAGGAGCAACCGATAGGGACAATCAATGACAGATATGAATGCATTTGTGGTCGCATCATCATTTCCAGGGATTCATCTCCGCTCGTTGCCATTGATATGAAGGTATCCAACTTTGCTTTTCCAGAAGCATGCTGTCAACGATTATCTATAGGAAATGAGCGTATGCTCGTGAGTAACGGTGAATAGTTGAATATTGAAGACTGGACCTACTCTGCAGGAATGGGATGTGGGAGCGTGAGCTTGAAATCTGAATGTTTTACCAAGCTATGATCTGCGATAGAGGAGGGTGGATTAGAGGTTGGTGTTGCCATATGATTAACAGAATTGCTGCTAGCTGTCCTGGAACCAACCCCCCTCGTATGCTGGCTCCATGAACTATCCTCAGCCTGTCAAGGCTGTACAGCCATTGGCAAGCCACCAGCGCCATACACAAGATCGAAATCACAAGTTTCTCGCACCATTGGTTGATAGGTACACCAAAATGAACTTGAGGTTACAGGACCTCCATCCATTGAATCCAACTGATCTGATAACTGATGAAATATGATCAAGCATGTTAAACACTGGCCGAGCAAAGTTTATTCGTCAGAAAGCTCATGGAGTATGTTTATCACTGAGGAGTACAGTGATAAGCGCTGGAACGCAAGAAGCACCGATAGGGGGGGAGCGAAGACAACAGCAACATAGCAAGGCTTGGCGCATCATGGGTATATCAATACCTCACCATATTTAATTCACCATAGATATCGCGCAAAGAGGTTCTGCATAAAAACAACCAGATCTATAGCGCAGAAATGTTGGTGAGAAAAAAAACATCTGCTTTGAAGTGAAGAACATAAAATGGTGTGGCTTCGAGGTCTTCCCGTATGCTGGCTCCCCGATTGTCTGACAACTAGTCATCTCAGTTGCCAAGTTCGATCGAAACTAGAAAATTTGACCGATGCAAATCATTAGTTGATGAGCACACGAAATTGAAGCGAGGATCGCATCTTCTTTCTGTGCGCAATGCAGCTCGACTCCCAAATTTTGATTTCGTAGGTCACATCAATTGGCGTGTTTCAATACAATACACCGATTCTTTGCGATGCATAGTGAGCAAAAGAATCGTCCTAGCAATCGTGAAATAGCATTGTCAAGGACATGACAGTGACAAGCGTCAAAACGCAGTGGCACCGATAGGAACATCAAAGATAAATAAATACGTTTATGGCGTATTATCACTCCCGGAAATTAATTTGAAGGCACTTACTGGACCGCTTGTCTAAGTGTCTCTCTGCCCTTGAATAATGGGAAGCATTTGGAAACGATACTCACTCGGAGCCTATTGTGATTTATGACCTGCTACAGAAAAGGGGTGTCATTGATCATGTTATGATAAAGAGTCAAGTGAGAAAGAAGGTATTACGACCCTAGGTGGTCCCCCTCGTATGTTGACCTCACGATCTGCCCTCGTTGTTGAACGCACACCTATACCCGTAGCACAGTGCTAGCCGAGCATATTCACATGTGCCCAACAACACGCTGTCAAAGTGTATACACATGGACCATTTGCTCCAATTGGCATCCAGGACCACTGGCTGATAGATACACCAGAATAAGCTTGAGGCCGGATATGACGACCTCCACCCACTGAACCCAGCTGATCGCTTTAGGGCCAATTGGAACTGTCCATGGTATATACTTGGCAATGCGGAGTAGAACCATGGGGTATCTTTATCACTGAGAGATACAGCGATAAGCGCTTACGCGCCAGTAACACCGATAGGGGCCACGAAGGATGTGAAAAGGTTGGTAGTTACCACCAAGTTCAATGAAAATCCAGAGAGAGAATCATGCAAATAATGTGAGTGAACACACCTTTTTTCGTCTGCTAAACCGCCTGCGGAGGATCAGGGTCAGAAAGGCGATTTCTGTGGAACTGAATTCTGATCAGTAAAGTGTATTATTTGAACACCGACTCACGACTGTCTTCTCTGAGGTCCCCTCATATGCTAACCCGCTACATCCTTTTGATTCCGAGACCATGTCAAATAATTGGTCGGTAAATCCACCAAAAAAAAAAAGACCGAATGTGAAGGGCCACATGTGCGTAGCTGTTGACCTCAGCTCAAATCCAACCCCTTGAAGTTACAGGCCCTTAATAATGACTCTAATGACTGAATAGGATGGATGACGCTGTTTCCTGACCGCTTATTTATCGATAAGCGCCGAAACGCAAGTAGCACTGAATGGGGACGTGGCAAGACTGAAGGGGACGATGCGATCCCGTTTGAAATTGCCAGATATCTTTAGATTTGAACGCAGACATGTGTACTGGAGATCCCGTACCTCGCTATTCGTACTTGAGTATTCGAATAAGTATATAGTTGGTGGATAAGTCCAAAGAGTAGGTTATGTAAGGTTCAGCTTTCTTAAAGGACAGAACACATTCCCACGCATCCGAGTCCACGCTGGTTAACTACCCATCCCAGTCCCATGATTCGTTATAAATATATCCTACACTCACGACCATGATTATATTTAATATCCATTCTCTCCTTCCTTGTTTTAAGAACCTACACAATCAACCATGCCAGTGACCAACTGGCCCGCCCACTGGCAACCAACCCCTCCGCCTCGTGTACGATCGATGCTGTGATGATGGTACGATTCATTTTCTATTTAATAAATTGCCGTCTTTGTTACAGCAAGTTTCATTTTTTGTTCTTACGTGGCCATGACTGCTCTGAGCGGCGACAATTATGATCATGATATTATTTCCAAACCAGGCTGGGGATCTCTTGAATCCGGCTTCGACGAATTTACACATGAGTCATTCGTTGTGGTGCGTGAGCTACCTGCATCTCAGGACGAAAGACAGGTTCGAAACCACAAGATGGACTGCTAACGATATCCAAGCCTATATTCACATAGGGCTGAATTTAACAAGTCCTCAGGCTAAGCTAGTACGTATTTATGTGGACGGTCTCCTTTGACGTATTCGTGAGTCGTCAATCTCCCTTAAAGTCCCTTTCCGTCTCAGTTATGAACTTCTTTATTTATTCCAGACATCCCCTTCAGTTACGACAAGCCAAGCTTGCCTTTCTTTCGTACACCTCATCGTGGGTGTCTTTTCAGATGAAGTGTTACTTCAAAATGGATACACATTCGATTGGAGCTCGTAAGGCATTGCCGCCGGGTCAGCGAAGCTACTAAAGGTGCTCCCTGCCAGTGGGAGTTGGCGATGCAATTCCTCCAAGCGAAAGGCATTGGCTACGTTGCGGTTGATGAGGGCTCATCCGTTGATCCAAATTATGATACAGCTCGAGTCAGGGGGTATGACGAACTGAAGGGACATGGTATAACTTGTCCTTTATTTCGGTTTGAATGTTTATGGTGCTAAAGTAATTGTTATCAAAACAAGAAGAACACACACTTTCAATGCTCAACGAAGACTCGCTAGTCTTACCCCTTCACGGCGAGAAACCTCCACAACGCTCGCGTGCGTTATCTAATACTACTATAAGTATCAGCGGATCAAACGCTGCCTCATCATACTAGTAGGGCCACACAGGCGCATTTTTGACACTCCTAATCTTTTTATTTGGTTTTCTTAGAGAGAATAGGGACACTTTCTGAAAATCCCATATCATCTTCGAAGCCGCGATACCAAACCAAACAAGGTGACCGGAGAAATGTCATTTCAGTCCTATCGGAGTCCATTGCAACAAAAAGCCCAGGATCTCTCGCTCGGCGGAGAATTTTTGGTCGTTCGTGAGTTGTTTGATAATGAGGCCTCCATTATGCTTGATGAGCCGCCGCGTCCACCCGTCATAGTAAAGGTCGTGTGGTGTCAATCCTAGCTTGACTGTTGTTCACACAGAGAACACCAGCTCCTCTTCCTTGCAGCATCAAATATCAATGGCTCTATGCTCGTGAAATTTGATGTAATGATCCATGTGTAGATGGGCAGTGACGCTTTCCACCTCTCGGTCTGCCAAGGTCACCAACGGCCTCATCGCGAGCAACGATGAATTGTCTGACTCGCTATCATATAACTTGAACACCGAGCAAGCAAATGGGCACATTTTTACCACAGACTGCTATGCACCACACTAAAAACTTCAGAAGTGACATTACTCGCCCAAAATGACGTTTACAGAAGAATGAAATGTTCATCCCAATCGAGTTACTTTAAGAAATTTGTTGTGCTTGGCTTTCCTGCAGGAGCGCATTGCGTTTACGACCCAGAAAAATAACTAAACAAGGTCGATTATCATCCCTATCCGAAAGAAAATCGATTCGGGGATTAGTTTCTACGTTTTATGGTCTGCCAATCACACCAATTTTGCGGATATTAACAGTCTAACATTACAACCTAGCCACCGGAGAGACTCACTCCTTTCTCTTTCGTGCTCCAATCGTCCAACTCCACTTTGAATACACATTATACTGTCCGTCAAAAAACTGGTCCCTACATCTTCTGACGAGGAAGATCTGTTAGTATAAGATGTATGCATTAGCCTCAAAAAATATGTTACTAACTGAAAGAGGGGACGTACAGTAGAACAGGCAGGCATATCGCCCTGGAAAATACCTCCGAGCCGGTTTGCTGTTGATTGAAGGGAAGAGCGCCTCCTTCGCGTGATCGATCATCCCATATAAGTTGATACCCCCAAAATTGGGGTGGGAGAATATCAGGACTAGTCAAGAATGGCACCTTTGAGCAAAGCAGGTGCTGTTTTCTCGATGAATTCTTCAAGTTGACGAGTCAAGAACGACATAAGGAAGAGGTAAACCAATGTCCTTGACGCACTTTGAACACAAGCAATGAAGTAGGCTCGCCGCGAGGAAGCACGGCCCCAGCATCACCACGACCATGAATTACGTTCTCATATTAATTTGGCAATATTCCTGGCACCCTCAAACGCGCATTCGAAAGCTGTCATCCACGATATCCATGGAAACCCCAAATGGATCTACATCATTCGCATTAAGCTTTTTTTTTTTTTTTTTTTTTTTTTGGATCGCATTTGGCACCAGCTCCCATCGAAGAAAAGACCTGTATAAGTATTGAGAGTCAGGAATCGAACGATCTGCATGGATAGTTACTGACTTTAATATTATGACTATGACAATACTTGAGTGTGTCGACTCTTAGTTCGAATGTTATCGATTACATCTTGTATAAAAAGTGACACCCACCTCGCAATCTGCTTCAACGTTTTTTGATTGCATGTTACTTTGTCTGTAGAGACGGCGGTAGCATGACAATGTGACATAATCGAAGTCAATGAATCTGACCATTGATACACCTCTAAGCATCACAGGTGAGCTGAAGTTCCGTTGCCAGATACTCGATACTCACGATCGGCCCAAAATGACAGCAGCCCAACTGCCAACGCCTCCACAACCAACAATTGACAACGCTTCCTGGTCTAATTTTTGTCAATGGATTCCTCTCCAAAAATGCGTAGTTTCGGGCTAGCTGTTCTTGTACCAAGTCCTCATCATAATTTAGCCCTGGTCGTCAAGCCGTGCAGGTTCTAGATTCGGTACCCGCTGAACTCTGAGATCGTCAGCAGTAATTGACAGTTGTGTTTCCTGACCCGTTTTGTGTGAACATTATTATCAGCATTTAGCAGACCTGCTGTAGCCAGCGACGATGCCAGCGCTGTCGCCAGTAATTGTGTTCTATATGAGTGGTTCATAAACGCGTTGGATAAATATTTTTCTTCTCACGCGTCTCAAAAAGCGGAACAGGAAACAGCGGGAGACTTGAAAAACCTTTCTACAAAACGGAGTCGAAAACACCACTCTCTGCGTCCGTCGTTATTTTTTCCTCAAAAAAAATATCTAACATATATATATATCGCTAGTCGACCTCTATGCATTTTCCTATCATGCAATGCCGGAAGAAGGGGTATTGTCGCTGCAAGACCTGCATCACATCGCCAGCGACACCTGGTTGTAATCCGAGTGATCAGGAATAAATATCCTTATCACAGAAATAATGCGTCAAAACGCAAGGAGCAACCGATAGGGACAATCAATGACAGATATGAATGCATTTGTGGTCGCATCATCATTTCCAGGGATTCATCTCCGCTCGTTGCCATTGATATGAAGGTATCCAACTTTGCTTTTCCAGAAGCATGCTGTCAACGATTATCTATAGGAAATGAGCGTATGCTCGTGAGTAACGGTGAATAGTTGAATATTGAAGACTGGACCTACTCTGCAGGAATGGGATGTGGGAGCGTGAGCTTGAAATCTGAATGTTTTACCAAGCTATGATCTGCGATAGAGGAGGGTGGATTAGAGGTTGGTGTTGCCATATGATTAACAGAATTGCTGCTAGCTGTCCTGGAACCAACCCCCCTCGATATCGTCAACATCGGCTGCATGAACTATCAACTCCAGCCTCGTCATCGGCTGTGACTGCTGCGATGTCCGAGGTACGCCGACGAGGCAGCGGCAATACCAAGACAAAGGATCGAAATCGTACGTTTCTTTCACTATCTTTGTTGATTTGTGAACATCATCGCTAAAATTAACTTCTGCAGGGCCAGTATACGAGGACGACTCCGATGTCCATAGAGTTTCCTCTGGATCGGAGACCGATTGAAGGGGGCGATTGTACAACGCATGGTCTACAAGATTCAATCAGTATTTATTACCATGGATCATTTTTTCTTACCTTTGCTTGTCCTCTTATGTTGTTGGCTTATTTGAAGTAGTTATCGAATCATACCCTCTTGAAACTTAAAGGTCAAATGAGATAGAAACTATTATCGATGGTGAGGAACTTGAAAGGGAACCGCAAACGGCCTTATGAAGTTGTGTACATGTGACGGTCACTTGGCAAAATCCCAACATATATTTTTAATACATAGATGGAGCCACAGCACCAGTCCAAGCACCACCGTCCTTCCGCTGCTCTACGATCTACAATATGTTGTACTGCTCACCCCTGAGTTCTTTTGGTGTGGTGGTTGAAGATCCATTCCAGCAGGTTTTTACATGCTTTTCTACGTCGGGTTCATCAAAACCAACACAATTCTTGAGCCAGAGCCCCATCGAACCAAGGCAGGCTTGTCGGGACGTCGTGTGGTGGAAGCAGAGAACCGCCCCTGTATATGTCTTCAAATATAAGATCGTCTTCGTCTATAGGGGGCCTGCTGTTCAAAGGATTCCTCAGATAGAAATGTAGGCAGCTTTAGATAAAAAAAAATCCTATCTGATGACCCGCGATTCTGGATTCACGACGCAAGAGATCCCGGTGAAGGCATTTATTTAGTTTTATTCCTGTTCTTGATAGAAAGAGGATCCAAGATAAGGCTTCCCAGAGAGCTCGCATAGAATGTACGTCGCAATGTTTAAACCAAAGATCGAAGGCAAAGGACCATAGGCTGGTGGTATTCTGACGCGGAAATCGAAAAATGCACTTCGCTCTTTCATAGAACCCTCTTGAAACTCCTCGTCAGGTAGAGGGAGGAATAAACCTCTGCAGAATACTCCATTGGTATGCCAGAATTCACGCCTAACAGACAAAGTCGCCAGAGGACAGAGTGAGCCAATGGGTTGTAAACTGTATTAGATATAGCTATCTGTATTTGTGTTCGATCCCATTGGGCACCAGCTCCCATCGAAGAAAAGACCTGTATAAGTATTGAGAGTCAGGAATTGAACGATCTGCATCGATTACTGACTTTAATATTATGACTATGACAATACTTGAGTGTGTCGACTCTTAGTTCCAATGTTATGAATCGCATCGTGTATAAAAAGTGACACCCATTCCGCAATCTGCTTCAGCGTTGTTTTATTGCATGTCACTTTGTCGGTAGGGACGGCGGTAGCATGACAATGTGACATAATCGAGTCAACGAATCTGACTTTTGATACACCTCTAAGTATCACAGGTGGGCTGAAGTGCCGTTGCCAGATACTCGATACTCACGATTGGCCCAAAATGACGGCGGCCCAACTGCCAACACCTCCACAAACAACAATTGACGACGCTTCCTCGTCTAATTTTGGTCGTGGATTCCTCTCCAAAAAATGGGTAGGTTCGCGCTAGCTCTTCTTGTACCAAGTCCTCATCATAATTTAGCCCCAGTCGTCAAGCCGTGCAGGTTCTAGATTCGGTACCCGCTGACCTTTGAAATGGTGAGCAGTAATTGACAGTTGTGTTTCCTGACACGATTTGTGTGAACATTATAGGCATGTAGTAGACCTGCTGTAGCCAGCGACGATGCCAGTGCTGTCGCCAGTAATTGTGTTCTATGTGAGTGGTTCATAAACACATTGAATAAATATTTTTCTTCTCACGCGTCTCAAAGAGCGGAACATTGGAAAGCCTTCAAAAACACCACTCTCTGCGTACGTCAATCCTCTTTATTTTTTCCCGAAAAAATATCTAACTTATTTATATATATCGCTAGTCCATCTCTATGCATTTTTCTATCATGCGATGCCGGAAGAAGGGGTATCGTCGCGTCACACCATCAGCGACATCTGGTTAACACGATTTGATGAAGATTTAGAGAAAGAAAGTTCAAGTTCAAAAGAAATCTAGTTGGACTTCTAGGAGCCGAGTTGTATCGTACAGGCATGGGTACACGACCTGCTCTTTAAATTTTGTCACTAGAGAATTGATTACCGTAGAAGACATTACTGACTTAACCCATGGCCCAACAGTGGAGATTTTTCGGCGATGGGATAAAAAGAACTTGCGTTCATACAACGCATCCGATTCATTCGAATATCTAGCAGGGAACCCGAAGTCGTAATCCTCTCAAAGCCCAGAAAGCATCTTTCTATTCTGGAATCAACAATAGTTTCCGAGGGCGGTGATGCAATGGCCATTGTGACGGAGAAGCAGGATCCACCTGTACCCCAACTCACCTCGGCTTACTTCCCTGGGTGCAAGTTAAGTCGTAATAATTCCATTATATCCATTATCTCCATCCTTGGTACTTATCTTACTTCAATTCTTTCTTCAGATCCTTGTATTAGGAACCACACAATCAACCATGCCTTATGTCCACACTTTGATTCGTTATGCCAGTGACCAACAGGCGCGCCCACTGGCAACCAACCCCTCCGCCTCCTGTACGAACGATGCTGTGATGATGGTACGATTCCTTTCTATTAATAAATTGTCGTCTTTGTTACAGCAAGTTTCTCTTTTCGTTCATACGTGGACATGAGTGCTCTGAGCCACAACGATTATGATCATGATGTTATTTCCAACCCAGGACAGGGATCTCTTGAATCCAGCTTTGACGAATTTACGTTCTCTGCGGTGCGTGAGTTATTTGCCTCTCAAAGCGACAGACAGGTTCGAAACCACAAGATGGACTACTAGCGATATCCAAGCCTATATTCACAAAGGCTTCAATTTGACATGTCCTCAGGCTGCTCCTAAGTTAGTACGTATCTATGTGGACGGTTCCTTTGACGTGTTCGATGTTGGGTGAGTCGTCAATGTCCCTTAAAGTCCCTTTCCGTCTCAGTTATGAATCTCTTTATTTATTCCAGACATGCCCTTAAGCCAAGCTTGCCTTTTCTTTCGTGCACCTCATCGTGGTGTGTTTTCGGATGAAGTATTACTTCAAAATGGATACAATTGGCCCGGAGTCGGGAGACTGGATCTCGTAAGGCATGGTCAACGAAGTTACTAAAGATGCTCTCTGGGAGTTGACGGTGCAATTCATTCAAGCGAAAGGCATTGACTACGTTACGGCTGGCGAGGGCTCATCCACTGGTCCAGCTTATGACAACGCCTCAGCTCTCAACGAAGACTCGCTAGTCTTGCCCCTTCACGGCGAGAGACCCCCACAACACTTCCGTGCGTTATCTGATACAATTATCAGCGGCCCATCAAACGCTGCTTGATACTAGTAGAGCCACAGAAGTATTTTTGACACTCTTGATCTGTTTATTTTACTCTCCTAGAGAGAATAAGGATACCTTAAAACCCCATTATCCATATCATCCTCCGAGCCGCGATACCAAATCAAACAAAGTGGTCAGAAAAATGTTATCGGCAGTCATTTCAGTTTTCCTATCTGACTAACGTGTCTGCTCATTCTCATATAACTTGAACACGGAGCAAGGAAATGGGTAGATTTTAACCACAGACTGCTACGCACCAGACTAAAAACTTCAGAAGCGACATTACTCTCCCAAAATGCCCTTTATAGAGGAATGAAACGTTCATCCCAATTGAGCTACTTGAAAGAAATTTTCGTTGTGGATGGCTTTCCAGGAGCGCATTGCGTTTATGATCTCCGTCGCTCTCGTGTCAAAACCGTGGTTGGAGACACTTATACGATTAATATCCAGACATGTTTACATCCCTTCGACTCCTTATCGACAATTTAATGTCGGACGTTCTCCTTCTCCTCTACAAGTTTTTACCAAAGATTTCCCTAGCCAACTCTATCACACAATCACCCAACAAATCCCAATGTCAAGAAAAATAATTAAACATAGTCGATTATCATCCCTATCCGAAAGAAAATCGATTCTGGAACTACTCTCTACATTTTATAGTCTGCCAACCACGCCAAGTTTGCGGACATTAACAGTCTAATACGACCTAGCTGCCGGAGAGAATCACTCCTTTCCCTTTCGTGTGCCAATCGTCCAATTCTACTTGGAATACATACTTATACTGCCCGTCAAAAAACTGGTGCCGACATCTTCTGATGAGGAAGATCTATTAGTATAAGATGAATGCATTAGCCTCAAAAAATATGTTACTAACTGAAAGAGGGGACGTACAGTAGAACAGGCAGGCATGATGCCCTGGATAATGCCTCCGAGCCGGTTTGCTGTTGATTGAAGGGAAGAGCGCCTCCTTCGCGTGATCGATCAGTTGATATCCCCAAATTGGGAAAGTCACCTACATTTTGACAAGCGGCCGATAAAATATTATAGCGTGGAAGAGGGCTTTTGAGTGGGAGAATATCAGGACTAGTCAAGAATGGCACCTTTGAGCGAAGCAGGTGCTGTTTTCTCGATGAATTCTTCAAGTTGACGAGTCAAGAAAGACATAAGGAAGAGGTAAACCAATGCACTTTGAACACAAGCAATGAAGTAGGCCCGCCGCGAGGAAGCACGGCCCCAGCATCACCATGATCATGAATTACGTTCTCATATTAATTAGGCAATATTCCTGGCACCCTCAAACGCGCATTCGAAAGCTGTCATCCACGATATCCATGGAAACCCCAAATGGATCTACATCATTCGCATTAAGCCTAGGCTGAAGCAGTAAACAGGGAGTTTACAGCATGGTCGTTCAGGAATTCTCGATGGGAATGTGTCGTTT
>MU130104.1:0-32167 GCA_015039465.1 Phlegmacium glaucopus | reverse complement strand
TGGCTCTACCTCGCATCACTTGCAATGAACCAACCCCCACCTCCTATCCTAATCCAGCAGCTCTTGTGGGCGCAGGCTACTATGCCCCCAATGCCGCACATCCACAGCTCACACGGGCCTCCATACCAAGATATGGGTCAACGACAATATCAGCATCGCCCAAATTCGGGCCCCATGCGACATCAGCACCATGGGAGTCTCCGCATGACGGAGGCCCCAACACCTTACCACCTTTTACATGAATCATCAAGCACGATCGCAAGCGATCATGCTACTGGCACCCATCCAGTCAACGCTCAGATGGGTGCTGACAACTCAGGAACTGGCCAGGTGAGACCCCCGTCAGGAAACCCCAGAATGGCTAACTGCAGCTCAATCCAACAGAAGAGGAAAAAGCCATACCACAGGCATCGATTGGATGCCCCCCAGACACACAAACAGCGGAGAGGTAAGGAGGACCTCTCAGGGTACGAAATCCCCATCATGGCGTCGGGCGGTATGTCGGTTTCGCAATCGATCCATCTTTTATTCACAACCTTTTGTAGCAGGTGTGCCAGCGGGTGGTTCAAATACCCCCGCTGTTATCCCAGTACCAGCACCAGCACCGCCGATTGCGTCGACATCGGCTGCAACTCCTCCGATGGCTGACACGCGCCGACGAGGACGCGGCGGCAACACAAAGACAAAGGTGCGAAGACGTACGTGTAATTCGCTACCTTTATTGATTTCTGAACATCATCGCTAAAATTCTTCTGCAGGGCCAGTACTAGTATACGACGACGATTCGGACGTCCATAGGGTATCCTCTGGATCGGAGACCAATTGAAGGGGCGATTGTACAACGCATGGTCTACGAGATTCAATTAGTATTTATCACCATGGATCATTTTTTCTTACCTTTGCTTGTCCTCTTGATGATGTCGTTGCCTTATTTGACGTAGTTATCGAATCATACCCTCTTGAAACTTAAAGGTCAAATGAGATAGAAACTATTATCGATGAGGAACTTGAAAGGGCACCACAAATGGCCCCGGTCATCTCATGGAGTTGTGTACATGTGTGACGGTCACTTGGCAAAATCCCAACATATATTTTTAATACATAGATAGAGCCACAGCACCAGTCCCAGCACCACCATCCTTCCGCTGCTCTACGATCTACAATATGTTGTACTCCTGAACCCCAGAGTTCTGTTGGTGTGGTGGCTGAAGATCCATTCCAGCAGGTTTTAACTTCTTACGTGCTTTCATAAGTCGGGTCGATCAAAAGCAACACAATTTTTAAGATATAGCGGACGACCTGGGTCCCATCGAACCAAGGTAAGTCTTGTTGGGACGTCGTGTGGTGGAAGAAGAGAACGGCCTCTGTATATGTCTTCAAATATAAGAGCTATATCGTCTTCGTCTATTCAAAGGCCTAGTCAGAAGATAGAAATGCAAGCAATTTTAGATAAAAAATCCTACTTGATCTGATGACCCGCGATTTTGGATTCACGATGCAAGAGATCCTGGTGAAGGCATTTATATAGTTTTTTTCCCAGACAAGGCTTCCCAGCGAGCTCGCATAGAATGTACGTCGTAATGTTTAAACCAAAGATCGAAGCTAAAGGACCACAGGCTGGCGATATTCTGACGCGGAAATAGTCAAATGCACTTGCTCTTTGACAGAATCCTTTTTCACCTCCTTGTCATGTAGAGGGAGGAGTTCAACGTCCTAGGAACCTCTGGAATATGCCAGAATTCACGCCTAGCAGACGGAGGACAGAGCGAGCTAACGGGTCGTAAGTTGTATTAGATATGTAGCTTATCTGTTTTTATGTTGGTTCGCATCTGGCACCAGCTCCCATCGAAGAAAAGACCTGTATCAGTATTGAGAGTGAGGCATCGAACGATCTGCATCGATAATTACTGACTTTTAATATTATGATTATGACAATACTTGAGTGCATCGACTCTTAGCTCGAATGTTATCGATCGCATCTTGTATAAAAAGTGACACCCATTCCGCAATCCGCTCCAGCGTTTTTTTATTGCATGTCACTTTGTCTGTAAGGACGGCGGTACATAGCATGACAATGTGATATAATCGAACTCAACGAGTCTGATTTTTGATACACCTTGATACACCTCTTAGCATCACAGGTGAGCTGAAGTTCCGTTGCCAGATACTCGATACTCACGATCGGCCCAACATGATGGCAGCCCAGCTGCTAACGCCTCCACAACCAACAATTGACAACGCTTCCTGGTCTAATTTTTGTCATAGATTCCTCTCTAAAAAATGGGTAGTTTCGCTAGCTGTTCTTGTACCAAGTCCTCGCCATAATTTAGCCCCAGTCGTCAAGCCGTGTAGCTTTTAGATTCGGTAACCCACTGAACTTTGAGATCGTGAGCATTAATTGACAGTTGTGTTTCCTGATACGATTTGTGTGAACATTATAGGCATGTAGCAGACCTGCTGTAGCCAGCGACGATGCCATTGCTGTCGCTAGTAATTGTGTTCTATGTGAGTGGTTCATAAACACATTGAAGAAATATTTTTCTTCTCACGCGTCTCAAAAAGCGGAACATTGAAAAGTCTTTCTACAAAACGGAGTCAAAAACACCACTCTCTGCGTACGTCAATCCTCTTTATTTTTTCCTGAAAAAATATCTAACATATTTATATATATCGCTAGTCCATCTCTATGCATTTTTCTATCATGCGATGCCGGAAGAAGGGGTATTGTCCCTGCAAGATCTGCGTCACATCATCAGCGACATCTGGTTAACACGATTTGACGAAGATTTAGAGAAAGAAAGATCAAGTTCAAAAGAAATCAAGTTGGAGGAGCGAAAGCTTCTAGGAGCCGAGTTGTATCGTACAGGCATGGGTACGCGATCTGCTCTCACTAGAGAATTGATCACCGTTGAGGAAATTATTGACTTAACCCATGGCCCAACAGTGGCGATTTTTCGGCGATGGGATAAAGAAGACCTTGCATTCATACAACGCATCCGATTCATTTGAATATCTAGCAGCGAACCCGAAGTCGTAGTCCTCTCGAAGCATGGAAAGCATCTGTCTGTTTTGGAATCAACGACACTTTCCGAGGGCGGCGATGCAATGGACGTTGTGATGGAGAAGCAGGATCCAACTGTACCTCAACTACCAAAATCTGGAGAACCTCCCCTGCGATTTTCAGGTACAATGATGACAATGGATAACCTCGGCTACATAGCGTGAAATGATCATCAGCCATTGAGGTTGAGTTCGAAGAGATTACATCGATTACAGTCCATGACTTCATGTGCCAGTTGACCATGACACTTCCTGTCCATTATCTCCATCCTTGGTCCTTATCTTACTTCAATTCTTTTCTCCGGATCCTTGTTTTAAAAACCTACACAATCAACCATGCCTTATGTTTACACTTTGATCCGTTATGCCAGTGACCGACTGGCGCGCCCACTGGCAACCAACCCATTCGCTGAATTAGATGCGCTCTACCATCCCATTCTCTCCTCTTTGGATGATATACAATTCACATTGCATTTTTTTAAGTCTCTATATTGTGAAATCCCTATCTTTCAGATGTACTTTGCATAGTTCACTATGTTGCCTGAACTGTTTTTGTCTCTTGAACAGGGATAATTAGCTTGTCATCACATGATGAATGATTGAGACAACGTGGGTAGAAGACTCTCTTGTGAAAATTGGTCCACTGAGATAATCGCTCTGAAATAGTTTCTAGACCATCACATAATGCGGGGGGAACGAGCTGACATTGACAGATATCACAAACTCGGCCTAATACAGCAAGGATTTGCATTAATTTAAGGTATTAATGTGCGGGCGCCGCCCTGACCAAACGAATATTCAACTTTTACAAGCTAAGGTTAACCGGGTTGCAACCGAGGGAAACGACATCGCCTTAACGTTGGCAAAAAAAATAAAAATAGTTAGAAGACAGAAAACGGGATCGTATATTCTCAAGCCGTGCTTACCGAAGGAGTTGTCGGTGCAGCAGACAGGTTGGGCAGAGCTGGCAAAAAAAATTGTTTAAATTCAAACAGGTCAGGTCCATTGAATCTAAAAAAACTTACCAAGAGTTGCTTCCACCGGTGACGGTGATCGAAGTGCAAGTAATACCGACATAACCAGAAATAGTGTCTGCAGAGATTCCCAAAGGACTGAGGGCGGCGGCAGCAGCGGGTGCAGTGGGTAACTCGGCGCTTTTGCCTATAATAATTCGTGTTCATCATAACACTATGGCGATATGGTGAAAATAAAAACTTACAGCAGTGGAGTTTTCCAGTCCCGCACTTGCTAGCTCCGATAGTAGGAGGAGGGTTCCCAGGGAAAGGAGGGAGGATGCTAGGAGAGGGCGTGTTGGAAGAGGGCATGTTAGAAGAGGGCGTGTTGGGAGGGGTGGCGATAGCAGCCACAAGAGTGGCAAAAGCGAGAGCAGAGATGACTTTGAATTGCATATTGTTTGTTTTGTTGGTAATAGTGAACACTTGGGAACTGTTTGAGTGAAGACAATAGGTAGACCATAGCGATCTTTATACTTCCAGAGGTCTTGTACGAGATGATTGATAATCAGGAGAACTAAAGGCATGTTTGGTTGGTGCGTATATCATTACGAAGACGTTTCATGTAGAGACGGCTCCACTCTCCGTGTTACGCTGTAAATTGATGGAGACAAGTAGTCAAATGGCAGAGACCACTAAAAAAAACTAAGAAAAAAACACAGCTTGGTGAGAGAACATAAATCAAGAGCCAGCGTCAAGGAGTTAATGACTAAAGAGAAAATGAAGACCTCGACTCCTCGCTTTGAACTTTGAACTTTGATGATTGACAATCCATGCATGTAAATTTCTTCACGAAGACAATGGTGTTGAATCGGCTCAAACTGTCATAATGAACTGCGGAAATGCACAGGGATAATTGACGCACGGTCTTCGGAAAGTTCAAGGACCGTCGCGTGCATTAACCACGGACGCAAGAGACAAACAGAGATGGAGAGAAATCGACTACTCCGAGTCTGCAAGGCTCAGAAGATGAGACATCCACGCCTATCGCAATAGGAACTCGAAATTTGTTGCCCTAAGCAATTGAGCACCCCCCGTCACGAACACATTCAGCATAACTTTTATGAAGATGTGCATTTGGAGCCCCATGGATACAGAAGAAAGTTCGTCCCCACCAATAACCGGAAAATAAGTATTGGGCATAACGACTCTCAAAAATTTCGCAATTCCTGTTGATTCTAGGTCAACTCTCTTCAGATCTCGGAGCACAGCCAGTGAAAATAGGGCCATTTATATATCCTACCACCCAGTTTGACTCGGACTCTTCTAATTGGATGACATAAATATGTCAGTTAATTATCTTGGGAAGGAGAAGGTAGGTACAATCACCAAGTTACATATTCACATTCGTTCCTTGAGAGAAGTCCAACCCTAGAAGTCAAAAAGCTGCGGAAAGCCCAAGAATACTAGAATGCGAAATGACGAAGTAAATGTGTTATATTGGTGTAACGAAAGTTGAAACCACCGCGAGAGAGTTCAGAACCAGCGCCGTGGCACGGCCCGCAGTATGCACATCTCACATGACCTAAATGCTCCCACTGGAATTCAATATTATTGATCTTCAAGTTCATTTTCAAAGCTTCAAGCCAGTTCAAGCGCCACCGATTATCAATTTATAGCAATGATCGAAGCGAGCTACGAAATGAAAGAAATGACTCAATTTTTCTTTCGTTACAAACTAAGATCAACTAGGTTGCAAACGATGATCGAAGAAGTTCGGAAGAACATTGGAAACTACAAGTGTAAAAAAGCAAGCTCAATGATAGGATTGCATAGTTTCTGCCACAAGGTGTAATATGAGAATAAACCACTAAGGTCTGTCCAAGACCACCGATCTTTACGTTATCGATTTCGCGGAGGTCCTATACGACAGAAGGCCTGGCTATTAACCGCGTTTAAGGTAGGTAAAGGAACGTGTATCGATATCTGACACTGAGATAGGGTGTCATTTGATAACTAGAAAATTCACTGCCTTGGAGGACGCCAGCATGGTGTTACCGGTGACCGGATTACTGCGGCACCAAGAATCTACTTGTCGCTTCGACAAGCGCAGCATCAGTACTTTTCGTAAGTTCGGTCGCAAGCCAACAACACACAAAGTCTTGAAGGTCAAAGGAACGAAGCAGTACCAAGTTCCATAACGCAAACAAAGACTTGAGAACGACATTGCTTTAATAACTTCGAATCGGAAATGAAGCCATCTGTGATAAGGGGTTTGACTTGACTTTATTTAGTGAGAACGGGCATCCATTTCAGTTGGTCGCCAAGCTGTGCTGACTAGCGCTGAGTCCCCCGATAGCTGGGCCAATGCCAAGTTCCCAAATTCCAAACAAAAGCGGAACCCAGAGACGTTATCATACCAGGATGAAATTTTGCTATTCGATCTCCAAAACACCAACAAGACCACCACTTGCGAGAAGAGAAGGAGGATAGCGTCAAAGAGTCAGGAAGCCAAAGACAGGTGCGTAGGTATTGTCGTCTCGATGGCGTTGTGCTAGCCGCCGTGTATAGCCGGTAGCTGGTTTTGACGTTTGTGCCCGTGGATGAGCAGGAGGTGATAACAGCGGTGACGTAGAGCTGTACAAAAGTTAAAATAAGATAATACAATTTTTCCGTAGCAGCAGACGTGCGTTGTCTGAAGGGTGCTAAGCCACCCACTAGACGTCTAGTATGAAAGGCGATGACAATGATGTGGGGGCTAGATGACGGTGAACGCGAGTTTACTACATCCATAAATGAAATACCGCCAGATCTTAAACGAACCTTTGGCCACAACATCAATGACCCGATTCCTCGACACTGACAATAGCTAGCGTCTTCACCTCCGATTGTACGAGGAAAGCAGGACAAGAATACCTGAGGCTGAATGTTGGATCCAAAAGGCTAGTCTGAAAAGGGCTCTCGGAGTGTCACACGGTATGAACTGATAGTACTGAATTGAACATTGGACGCGACAGTGACTTTGTTTATAAGGTCTGTCAAGAGAGACTAGGAAGTCCATGTAATTATGATCGTTCTTCCGAAAGAGACTAACCTTTGAGTCTCATTAAGAACACATCGCCAAATATTCTCCGTTGACAACTCACATCCTTTCCGTGGAACCTCATCCACATTCATCGACTTCATTTGGTGGTATGCGATCATCAGGAGCACGAGAGTTCATCCAAGGAGAATGAAAAAGAGAGGCCCCGGAGAATCGATGTCCGACAGCTTAACGTTCACCCTTAAGCACACTTCTCACAATCTATTCACCTGTCCGGGAGGGAAGTGAATCCGTGTGTTCGTGAGTGCAACAGCGTCCACTGCCAACAGAAGAGACACAGAGGACAGCAGCGAGAGCTCAAGCTAGTTCGGGCTTATATAATCGAGACCGTCTGTCTTCTCGTGCGGCTTTCTGAAGAAACTTAGACTCATCATCATTAACTATAGCGGCTGGCTCTAACTTAGCGCCAACATATTGGTACAATGTCTTCTGAATTTGGCCTTTGTTTGGAACTTGGTACTGGCTTGGCCATCTTCTCCCAGTCAATTAGCATCAGCGTCATGCGGATCAGCATCCCAACAGCCAAGGGACTCAGCAGCTCAGCGACAAACTGTAATGGATGCTCGTTCTCACTTAATAAAGTCAAGCCAAACCCCCTGCACTGGTGGCTTCATTTCCAATTCGGTATTGTTAAAGCAATGTCGTTCCCAAGTCTTTGTTTGCGTTATGGAACTTGGTACTCAGGCTGCTTCGTTCCTTTGACCTTCAAGACTTTGTCTCTCTATTTTTTGGCTTGCAACCAAACTTACGAAAGGATTGATACTGCGCTTGTCGAAACGACAAGTAAATTCTTGGTGCCGCAGTAATCCGGTCACCGGTGACAACATGCTGGCGTCCTTCAATGCAGTGAGTTTTCTAGTTATCAAGCCCATTAATCTCATATCGGAACCCAGTCCTTTGCCTACCTCAAACGTGATGTACCTACCTTTTCCTTCCCGCGATAATTAACTGATATATTTATGTTATCCAAGTGGAAGAGTCGCGTAATCAGTCCGAGTCAAACTGGGTGGAAGGGTTAAACGCATGGCCAAGCCCTATTTTCACTGGATGTGCTCCGAGATCTGAAGAGAGTCGACCTGGAATTGCCAAATTTTGGTTATCCCCAATATTCTCCGCTTACCGGGTGAGAGCTTTCCTCTGCGTCCATGGAGCTACAAATGGACTTCTTCATAAAAGTTATGCTGAATGTGTTCGTGACGTGGGGATCTCAAATGTTTAGCGCAACAACTTTCGAGTTCCTGTTGCGATAAGCGCGATGTCTCATCTGCTGAGCTTGCAGAGAAGTCGAATCCTGTCCATCTCTGTCTGTCTCTTGCGTCTATGGTTAATACATGCGACGATCCCTGATCTTTCCGAAGACCGTGCGTCAATTGCCCTTGTGCATATCCGCAGTTCATTATGACATTTTAGCGTTCATTACCCCAACCATGGCTTTACAACGGTGAATTCATGAATTAAGTTTCCATCGTCTAGGCAAAGCCAGCCTTACTTTTACGGCCTTTTGAGCCGATTCGGTTCCGCCGGTTGTGTGAAGAAATTTACAGGCATAGATTGTCAACCATCGAAGTTCAAAGCGAGGACCTATTTTTCTCCCCATTCATTGGCAGTTGTTATCAACTGCTTGATGCTCACTCTCGATTGATATTACTGTAATTTTCTTCACCAAGCTGTGTTTTTTTCCTTAGATTTTATTCAGTGGCCTCTGCCACTTGACTACTTGTCTCCATCAATTGACAGCGTGAAACGGCGAGTGGCGCCGTCTCCACATGAAACCTCTTCGTAATGAGGTACGCATATCCCAATTCTGCTTTTATTTTTCCTGATTATCAATCATTTCGTACAACACCTCAGGAAGTATAAAGATCGCTATGTTCTACCCATTCTATTCACTCAAACAGTTCCCAGTCATCAGGGAAAGGCTAAATATGCAATTGTGCACCACCAAGCATAAATAAGTCTCAATTTAGCACAATGGTGCATCCATGGCACATAATTGTACATAGTGGAGATAATGGACCAAATGGTGCATGATGAACAAGATGAAACGTTGGTAGAAACACCCCTTGATCATGGTGCACCATCCTAGACCATATTGGCTTATAACTTGAATACTTCAACATAATTTGTCAGTTAATGGTTCACAAGTTTAGCAGAGTTAGGGTCTATCTTGAATTATAACTTGAATACATGAACATGATTTGTCAGTCAATGGTTCACAAGTTTAACAGAGTTAGGGACTATGTTGAATTACAACTTGAATACCCAGACACAATTTGCCAGTTAATGGTTCACAAGTTTAACAGAGTTGGCAACAATAGTAGTTAATATTTCTAAATTGCAGCCACACAGTGTACACATTAAAAGGTTATTATTAAAGTGGGAAAGTAAGTATGAAGAATGTAAGTAGTAATTCCTGATAGGTAAGGACAGAAATAAAAGAGTATGGACTGGGTATAGTAGAGGGTATAGACATCAATGAAAGATGCAGTGATGAGGAAAATGATGACTCAGAGACCTAAATAAGCTGCCCTGATGCCTAAGTTGCTCTTGCTGGGAGATTGAGTCGTGCCATAGCATTGTTAGCCATGTGAGTAGCTGAGTGAACCCCTTTCACACTTTACCAGGAATAATCAGCTGCCGAAAATAAATGCAATGATAAAGGAACTTACGCAACAGCCTTGTACAAGTCAGACATTAATGAATGATAGAACTCTGGTTCCTTTTCATGCAACGTGTTAAGGAAAAGTTCATGACCTCGGTAGATATACTCATAAGCATCAGCGCGGAAGTCACTTTTGCTCCGTTTATACCCTTGACTCCAGTCATCAAGTGAAGCATGGGTCTACTTGGATCAGTATCACATTCAGTGAGAGACAGATGAATCGAACTGACCGTTGTTGCAACAATACAGACCATTGGAATGGGCAGCTCTAGTTCATCCTTTCCTGGACCATCCTCCATACTCGATGAAAAGCAAGTCTCATGCTTTTGAGCCAATGTTCCACGGCTTCCTGAAAAAAAAGAATTCTTTAATTGACGAGATTATGCAGGGATGGAAGAATGGCCGTTTAGTATCGACAATTCCATTCTAAACAACAGACCTCTTATAGTTAGACAATGTGAGAGGACAATTGTATTGGGAGCGTACCGGATTGATGGGGTAAATGTAGTCCTGATCTTCGTCAGTCAAAGCTTTGACACGTTTGATCGCTTCTTCACCAGCAAGAAGCTGATAAAACCCTTCGACCTTGCCATCAGTGACTTTCTTGCATTGCGTATGCAAATTGGAGATGCGAGCATTGATCTAAAAAGAACAATAGCGATAGATCAGGAGATACCACGTCACACAAGTTAGATGTAAATGCTTACCACACACGCACACAATTTGACTAGCTCGTCGTCACACTGAAGGTGCTTGACAATCTTGAAATACTTCAGACATTTCGCACATTTGATGAACACATCACGGTGGTAGGTCTCGAACTCGACCTTCTCAGCAGAAGGGTAGGCAGAATTGAATAGACTGTTACCAGTAACAAGAGTAAATGCAGCACATATTATCCTTCTCATAGGCAAAGGTTGTTCCCTGATGCTTAGATTACGAGCTTTGGGAAGAACAGGGGTGTAATGAGCTTCGTCTGGCCACCTGAGGTTAACATCTTGATACTTGTGGTTGCCACCATTGTTGGATGACTCGTCGGGACTTGCACTCTGCGATGATAAACGGCAGTGCTAGAATTTGAGCATGTAAGCATTAAGGCCGAGTTCAACGTAATATAAACTTGCCTTTGCAGTAGCGTTGTGGTTGGATTTCCATTGCGGAACCTTCACAAGGGCATAGTAAGCAATGCGAAATAAATATGAACTGGTCTCACCTCAGACAGACGTGCCACGTCACGTTTTGATGAACCAGACTACAGTAAAATATTTCTTCAGTTGCAACTTGTGGAGAAAGGAAGAAGCGTTTGCAAACCTTCTTGGTATTCTTCCGGTGCTTCTGTTCATTAGCTGAAGCCTCCTCTGACCCACCATCCACAACCTCAGTACTGTCATCTTTGTCTTCAGCCTCATCTAAAGCGCCATCGAAATCAGAGGTTGTTCCCATATCATGATGACCCAGGCTGTGCATATCGGCATCTTCGTAAATGTCGTCGAAGAAATCTGACGGATCAACCTCTTGGTGGGTGGTAGCCTCCTCGACGAGGTGGTTTCTCCACTGTGGGCGCTGGATTTAAAAGATAACTTAGGAGATATATCCATATGAAGAGAAACCGAAGGAACTCCACCTCAGATGTGATCTTTTTCTGTAGTGATGTACTATGAAGACCCGTCAAGTCATCATTTCCCTCACTGTCGGTACCATCAGTGTTCTCACCAGGTTCTGAGGTGGATTCTGAACCATTATTAGCATTCAAGATGGCCGGTCGATGGTGCTTGCGGCTCCGGGATGACTCATCAACATCCATAGTGTCTTCTTCATTGTCTTCTTCATCGTTGTCGAGGTTTATTATAACTGGCTTTCGACGAGGTGCTATACGATATAGGTTAAAAATTGAAGTACTGCTTAGAGAGACTAACCTTGTGGGGTAACCAGGGCATTTCTGTTGGGCTTTGACGGGACTAAAGCTGCAGATAAATGAGCGCAACAAATTACCATGAAATTTTTGGGAATCAAACCTTTTTTAACCTTCTTTGAGGGTTGAGTGGTGTGCTCCACAGTGGAAACGGCCCGTTTACGGTTGCCAGTAGGAGCCGCTCCTACCCAAGCTGTCAAAACAAAAGTATGAAAATCAGACTATAAGTATTAAAAACGACTTACGGGCAGTTGTATAAGCATCGGTCTTTGATTTTCTAGCTGCTAGTGGTGCCACGTCAATGAAAAAAATAAAATGTGCGGGTCCATGAACATACGCCTTCCACTGGCCGAGTTTGATCCCATTGACTGCAAGGTATTGCTTGGATGTCTGGCTGGTGTGGTGGGGGCGCTTTTTTTGGGTTCTTTAGGTGGTTGGACTTTCTGAGAAGATGTTGGGACCTTCTGCATGGTGTGGTGAATCCGAGGGGTATATTAAGGAGTGTGGGTGAGAAAAATGAGAGGGAGAGGTATATGAGAATTAAATCTTGGGACAGAAAAGGAGTAGTGGAGTGCTAGATGTGTTGGTGAGTAAATGGAATAGAGGAGGAACAGCGAGAAAGAGTCACGAGGATATTTTTGAAAATTTTGAAAAATTTTGAAATTCCGAGTCGGCTGACATTAATCACAAGCCACGCAAACGAAACCCAAAAACGAAACCCAAAAAAATGCGTATTCTGTGTGGTTGTGGAGCCTCATTCATGCGAAGTGGTCTTTGGAACCACCAACGACGAAGTGATGACCCTCGTTGCAAGCAACCACTTCACACATCCATCCATGAACCTGGGGAATCTGACAACGACCAAGGAGAGCAGGATTTTCCTATCGAGATGGACGGGATTGATGGGACTGAAGGTTTTGAAGTGGATCCGAGGGGTGATTTCTTTGGTGACTATGAAAATTACAGTCCTGAAGAATTCGGAATGGAGCCTGAAGAAGATGAATATGATGAGAATGTCATTCATGATGGAGATAGCGATGAAGATGAGGATAACACTGACGAACCATCCTTGGAGCCTGACCGACACCCAAACCCGACATCCAACTCGAATGGCAAGGAAGTTAGCGAGGAAGTTAGCGAGGGCACAACAGAAGGGGCCAACCAACTTCGGGGTGGAGCTGAGGCTGAGTTGAAGAATAAACCATATGCTGTGAAATTTAGTGGAGGAAATGCAGGTGCAGTGTATATGAACCAGGACTGTGTTGATGGAAACGCAGCATACACCTCGCAAATCGGCAACCTAGAGAACCCATTCAGCCCATTTTCTTCAAAGATCGAATGGGAGATCGCGCACTGGGCAAAAACTCGAGGCCCAAGTTCAACTGCGTTTACAGAGTTGATGAGCATCGACGGTGTAGGTGGCATAACTTTATGTACCCAACTCAAATCTCATTTGTTTCCCATCCCAGGTCCATGAACGCCTTGGCCTCTGCTTCAAGAACACATCAGAATTAAACAAAATAATCGATACATCCTTACCTGGGCGTCCGCGGTTTGAACGACATGAAGTGGTGATTGGTGATGAAGTCTGTGAAGTGTACTTCAGGGACGTGGTTGAGTGTATCAAGGCTTTGTTTGGCGATCCATCATTTGCGCCATATCTGGTGTTCGCTCCAGAGAAGCACTACACAGATGAAACAAAGACCACGCGCATGTACCATGACATGCACACTGGCAGATGGTGGTGGTCGACACAGGTGAGAGTTTCAAGCGTGTTCATCAAACCAACGTATGACTCATCCCATGCCTGACTCGGACTTGGAAATTTTCAGGAAGCACTGGAGAAAGATAAGCCTGGCGCAACGATACTCCCTGTTATCATCTCTACTGATAAAACTCAGTTAACAACATTTCGAAACAAGAGTGCCTACCCTCTCTACCTTACAATTGGAAATATCCCAAAGGAGATCCGTTGCAAACCATCCAACCGCGCATATGTCTTACTTGCCTATCTTCCCACAACACAGCTTGAGAACGTTTCCAATAAAGCTGCTCGACGCCGCCAGCTTGCAAATTTATATCATGCATGCATGGGGCGTGTTCTTGGGCCACTAAAAGATTGTGGGACGACAGGACTTTTTATGGCAAGTGGTGATGGCCTGGTACGTCGTAATCATCCACTTCTCGCATGCTTTTCTGGCGACTACCCTGAGCAGGTCCTTACTGCATGTGTAACTACGGGACAGTGCGCTATGTGCCCAACACCTCGAGATGAAATGGGCAACTACATCCGATACCAAAATCCCGGACTGCATGATCTTGATCAGATCCTCGAGGCTCTCGATTCATTTGACAACGACCCAGGAGGATTCTTGCAGGCTTGTTCAGAAGCTGGCATCAAACCGGTAGTCGATCCTTTTTGGAAGGATCTACCCTATGTCCACATCTATCGCTCTATCACACCCGACATTCTCCACCAGCTCTACCAAGGGATCCTTAAACACCTGATTGGCTGGATTACCCAGGCTGTTGGCCCTCTCAAAGTTGATGCGCGGTGTCGCCGATTGCCGCCAAATCATAATATCCGGCATTTTGTGAAGGGAATCACCAGTCTCTCCAGAGTAACCGGCCAGGAACACAACCAAATGAGCCGCATTTTGTTGGGACTTGTAATAGACATTCCTCTTCCAGATGGGTTGTCCAATGTTCGCCTAATCCGGGCAGTCCGAGCTCTCCTGGACTTCCTTTATCTCGCACAATATCCCGTCCATACTGACGAAACACTCGTGCTTCTTGAAGACGCTCTTGAACGCTTCCACAACAACAAGGGAATATTTGTGGACCTTGGCATTCGCGATGGGTTCAACATTCCAAAGCTTCATTTTGCCAGGCACTATGTTGACCATATCAAACTCTATGGGACATTGGACAACTTCAACACGGAGTACACAGAACGGCTACATATTGACCTTGCAAAAGACGCTTATGCTGCAACCAATCACAAGGACGAGTTCACACAAATGACGGTTTGGCTAGAACGGAAGGAAAAGATTTTTCGGCATTCCCAATACGTTGACTGGCGTTCATAATGTTGCTAGATTGTGCAACGATGATCAGGTGAGACCTCCGCGTTTGTGTGGTTTGAACCCCTTCTCTACATGTGACGCCGCATATAATCGATGTCCTTATTATGACGTTTGAACCCAGGGTAGTCGTAGAGACTCTCCACTTTAAAACATTTCCTCCACTAACCCAAGTCCAGATAGACCCTCTCCCCACATGGTAAGCTGTATCCGTTCTACAACCCCTTAAAGTCGTAATAGTGGTTTGTACTATCCTTCTTTTCCGAGTCCTTCTCTTTTTTGCTGTGCCTACGCAGGCTGTACTATTGGACGTTGACATAAAACTCGTTTATAGAAAATTTAACATTAAATTTGTATGGCAGTTCGGGTTACAGAAGGGGGCAGGGCAGCAACTAGTCACGGCACAGCTTTGCCGACCCTTCCCCAAAAGGTACGCTTAGGTAAGTAGGACCTGCTGTTACCTAACTTAGTCGTCAGTGTTAGAAGCTGCAGCTACCTAGGTAAGCGTGTTTGAATTACGCCACGGTTTGTCCCTCAAATGACTTACCTTACGCCCAAGGGGTGTCGAAAGCAAGTTCGACACGTGCACACTCCAACCCCAGCAATCAGTCACGTTGTTTTGCACGCTCCCGACACGCCTTTACCCATCGTGGTATGAACCGCTGGTTTTACAGGTCACTCTGGTAAGCCCGACAACCTACGAAACACTCGAACTCACAAGCTAATTAGAGTTCGGGTCCACCAAAGGTGAGCTGAACGCCTCCACCTCCCCTCGGGACCTCATTTTTTTTTTTTTTTTTTTTTTTTTTAATGACTTTACAGATAAGCATATGTATAGAATCGCATGCTAAAGTGTAAATCGATTACCTTTTGTTGTCGTAGTTCATATCAGGACTTTGCAGAGTTCACCATGAAATAGTTGTTAAATAAAATGGATTGTTTGCTACGCTACTAGTACTAGCCACGGGACAGGATGAGCATCCGATGATAGAGCTTCCGCGTCCGTTTTTGTAGGGAGTCAAGCGCTAGAAGCTCCCTTGATAATCGGGCAACATGTTTTCGGGCGTTATGTGGCGTCATAGTCTTGTGGGTTTGTTGTGTAGTCACTGTAGGGATGGTTGAGTCGTTTGGAATGGACGAGATGAGAGTAGGTGTTGGCAAGGATGCGCCCACTGTTTGTGGAGATGCGCAAGCCATCTGTGAGGATAACGGCAATCTAGCACCTAGCTGTTGCTAGAAAGGGGTTAACATTCCATTTTCATGGTTAGGAGCAGCATTGTAGCGCACCTTTTGTTCTTCTTTGATCATCTCACGTCCCTCGAAGCTTGCACCACCATCATCCTCTGAGTCAGCCAGCAACGCAGGGAAGTCCTCGTCGAACATGTCCCAGCGGCCTTCAAACATGTCCCGAAATTCTTTAACTGCGGATGGTAGAGTAAAAGTTTCTGAGTCGGTGTGTTGGCAGTAACTTGAAGGGGAGCAAGGAGAGACTTGAGACTCGGGTTGAGTCTCTGATTCGAGATAGGGTCGCAAGGGAACTGGAATCTGTAGCTGAGATCTCAATTAGTAAGATACCCACAGTCATTGGAAACAGCGAACGCACCTCATGTTCATAGACCATCGAGCTTGGCACCTGAGACTCGGAATTAGGGCAAGGTTCAAGTTCCAAGTCTGACTCAGGCTCTGTTTCACCTGGAGAGCTGGGGTTGGAGTCAGGAATATATCGCGATCCATATTGTCGCCTGAGCAGAGCCCGAGATTTAGCTGTTGTTTTTGGGGGCATCTCAGTAGTTTGAGCACGAAGTCAGAGTAGAAAAATCTACCGGTAGTCAGGCTGACACCATCACACCAATAATCTAAACAAGTGTCAACAGAGAAAAAAGCGCGAGGTGATTGGAAAGAAAAGACTCAGGCTGGCAGAACGGGTGAGTTTAATACGGTGGCAGCAAAGTCATATTTGGGGATCGTGGTCAAGGACCTTGGAAAGTGGAAGGCGTTGAAGTGGGAGGAAGCGTTTCTGGGAACTGGGCTGGCGTTCGGCGTGCGTGCTGGCGTTCGCGTCCTCGGTGACACTGCTTGCCGTGGGCTGCCTGGCTGCCTTAATGTGAGCAATTGTAAGGAGCCTAAGGTGACCGTGGAGGGAACAAGTAACAGCAGCGTCACGTGAGAGCCAAGCGCAGTTTGCTGATGGCCATTAGTACTAGGTACAACATATTGTACAATGGGTATTCAGTGGTGGAATACCAATGAACCATTGTCTGGGCTGCAAAAACCATCTGCAGAATGAATGTAAATCATGCAATTTATTACATTAATAATGAATAATTTAAAAATGACTGAAATTGATGTCCCAAGTTATGCACCATTCGGAACCACCGCCACTAAATTATGCACCATTCAGCTGCATTGGATCCATTATGAACCAGGAGGTTCATTGGTGCAAAATAAACATTTGAGCTATTTCCTGATGGTGTTCAGTACTACCAACAAAATAAACAATATGCAATTCAAAGTCATCTCTGCTCTCGCTTTTGCCACTCTTGTGGCTGCTATCGTCCCCCCCCCTTACATGTCCCCCCCTACCGGCCCCTCTCCTACTGGCCCTCATCCTACTGGCCCTCCTCCTACCGGCCCCTCTCCTACCGGCCCTCATCCTACTGGCCCTCCTCCTACTGGCCCTCCTCCTACTGGCCCCTCTCCTACTGGTCTTAATTCTACCGGCCCTCCTCCTACCATCCCCTCTCCTACCATCCTCCCTCCGTCTCCTGGGAACCCTGCTCCTACTATCGCCGCTAGCAAATGCAAGACTGAACAACTCCACTGCTGTAAGTTTTATTTTCACCATATCGCTATAGTGCTATCATGAAAACAAATTATTATAGGCAAGAGCGCTCAGTTACCCACTGCACCCGCTGCTACCACCGCCCTCGGTCCTTTGGGAGTCTCTGCGAGCACTATCTCTGGTCTTGTTGGTCTTACTTGCACCCAGATCACCGCCACCGGTGGAAGCGACTCTTGGTAAGTTTTTGAGATTCATGAACCTGACCGGTGTGAAATTTGAATTGAAACAATTTTTTTTTTGCCAGCTCTGCCCAACCTCTCTGCTGCACAGACAACTCCTTCGGTAAGCACAATTTAAGAATATATGATCATGTTTTCTGTCTTCTAACTATTTTTTTTTTTTTTGCCAACATTAAGGCGGTACCGTTTCCCTCGGTTGCAACCCGGTTAACCTTAAGTTGTAAAAGTTGAATATTATTCCTTGAATCGGGGCGGTGCCCCGCACATTAATTATACCCTGATGGACTTAGATTAATGCAAATCCTTGTGATCCTTCTGTCTGTCATTACTTATGTCTATCGAATTCCATCTTTCATATGGTGCCCAACCAAAAAAAAAAAGCGAAAATTATCTGATCTAACTGTCGACGACGGTTTCCCATCCCAAAGACTACATTCCGGGTTCCCTAACAACTTTCATTTGGTGGTGGTCGATCTCTTAACTAAGTTGCCATCTCGTGAGATGGCCCATTTGGGATCCCTTAGCTAGTGATGGGCAAATGAGGTCCCACCACAGTTTGGCATGTTGATTAATAAGAACCTTGTAATTGCCTCAAATGATTGATCAAAAATGGCCACTAATTCCTTGTGTTATATAATTTATACATCATACAATACTTGCTATGCTTGATTAATAAATGCTGGTTCTATAAATTTTGATTTGTTCTATAAAACTTAATTATTTGTACTTCAGATCATTTCTGAGGTTATTTTTATGGCCTCTCTGTGTGATAAGGGTTAGTTTAGGTTTCAGTTGGGGCAATAGTTATGGCTCCTTTTGTATTTTAGTTCATTTTGGAGGTCATTTTATGGCCTCTCTGTGTGATAAGGGTTAGGTTAGGGTTCATTTAGGGTTCATTTAGGGCCCGGGTCTGTGTTAGGGTCTATGTTAGGATTTAGTTTAGAAGGTTAGGGAGGTATCATATAATTTGTTGAAGTACTTTTAAGGTTTAGGGTTTAGGGAAGGGAAGGATGATGTATGATGTATAAAAAGAGGGTGAAGTACAAATTGGCTGTTGGAGTGATTGGAACCAACGTAGCGGTTCTGAGGTTGAGACAGGAGCCGAGGAACAATTCGTTCCAAGGCCTCCTAGGCTTGATGAAAAGCACATGGCACGCTTGGCGCTCATCTTTCTCTATTCCTTTATTTGCTTAAATTGCTTACTTCTTTAATTACACGCAACCTTTCACAGACATTAAAAAGCCATAGTCGTACCTTACTGGTAAAATCCAGTAGTATATGTACTCGAGTAGTATCAAAATGAATACATTCATTCTTGCTAAAATCACCTGTTCTTACAGGTTATGGGCCCTGCTTGTTGCAACTAAGAAAAAATCTTATTGAATTAAAAAAAAAAACAAAACTGTCAACGCTATCGTGAAAAGATATCTATCTGCTTTACAATGTCTAATTCATCCTCCTTATCCAATTTCCTAAATTCTACTGTGCCTAAGCTAGGTGACGAAGGCGGAAACTGGGGTATTTTTCTCATCTGCTTCAAGGATGCTGTCCAAGCGAAGGGATTCTGGGGTCACTTCGATGGATCTTGTGTTGCTCCTGTGTTGCCTGCTGAACCATCCACTGCTAAAATAGCCACTCTAGAAAAATGGGAAAAGGATGAGTTTTCCGCAAAAACATTACTCACCCAATTTGACCGTAATGGAAATTTATTCCAAGGAGACGATGAGAGAGAGGTGGCAGATTGTTAGAGAACACTACGTAGGTACATACACAAACACTTACATACTCCATCACACCCTCCCCTAAGTATTGTACATGAACCGTTACTAGTAGTTCCGACAAATGTTGCTTAGTACTGTACACACATGCGTCCCCGAGTAGATACCTATCACACGTTCCTTATGGAACATGTGTCCTATTTCTATTTTACCTACTGTCATGTCGTTACCTGGGCCCAGGGTAGTTACCTGGGTCTATCTTGTATTTAGTATAAAGGTAGCAGGTGTTGTTCCTAGAACGACACCTTGATATTAAACTTGGTTACTGGTGATTCCCCTTCTCTCTAAGTCTTAGTGTATTAACACAGAGATGTCCCCTAACACAAATGGTGGTGAGGGAATATACGCAGAAAGGAGCGTGCATGCAGATGGAGATGCAAGCAAAGTTCTTCATCAGTAAACTTGGGGCCAGCTTACCGGCACCGGACAGCACTGGACAGCACCATAGAACCATAGAAAAGGTTCTTTGGTTTATAGTGCTGTCCAGTGTCACAGTAATGCTACCCGAAAACAGCTTAATGTTAGACAGCACTATAGAGTGCTATATAGACTTAGCTCATTGCTATACAGTGCTACATAGCTTAGGTTAATACCATCTCATACTGAAGCTAGGAATTATTTAGACCAGATATATCACACACAATGATAAGGAAGTTTTAAAATATATATATTCAAGTAGTCTACATGACATTGCATAGGTAGTTCTATATGATTGACATTGTTGTACTAAAACAAAAAAACCCACCCTATACCCACTCCATACTTGATAGCCATCGTTGTTGCTTGTTGTTGATGCATGGCGGTCGTCATAGTTGTATACTGCTTGGATATAGTTATTATTAGTTAGTTGAAATTTGAAATGATTTTTTTTCCCCGTACTTGATAGTCATCATTGTCACTTGTTGCTCATGGTTTGTCAATGCACAGTCGTCGTAGTTGTATACTGCTTGGATATAGTTAGTTGAAATTCAAAATGAATTTTTTTTCTAAACCCATACCTGATAGCCATCATTGTTGCTTGTTGCTCATTGTTTGTCGATGCATGGTCATCGTAGTTGTAGTATACTGCTTGGATATAGTCAGTAGAAATTTGAAATGAAATTTTTTTTAAAAAAAACCCCCTACTTAATAACCGTTGTCATTGCTCATTGTTTGTCAATGCGTGGTCATCATCATAGTTGTAGACTGCTTGGATATAGTTAGTAGAAATTATAAATGAAATTTAAAAAACAAAAAACAAAAACAAAAAACCCATACTTGTGTTGTTGTTGTTGTCATCGTCATTGCTCGGTCCTTGGGTAGTGGTAGTAGCCAGTGTTGTTTGTCCTCCTTGTTGACATGTTGATGTCATCATTGTGGCCATTGATGTGGTTGTTAGCAGGTGACATGAGGGTGGTTGTCGTTGCGTGGTGGTGTGGTGAGGTTGAAATGTTGAAGTTGAATGTTTAGTAATTTTTTGTCGTGCACGGACTTTGTTTAGGGCTGGTTTATTTAACTTAATGAAAAAATATTATCTATGTCACCATGTGACAAAGCTGTGAGTAGTGTGATAGCATAACAAAGTAATGCTGGACAGCACTAGCAAGCATGGCATGGATGCTATGGAACTATAACCGACTATAAATTGAGTGATGTGACTATGAGAAACTATAACATGACTGTGACTATCTACGGGAAACTATGAGTTTGGGTGACATGACTGTGACGATCTATGGGAAATTCCTGAATTTGCTGATGTTGATGATGAGGTGGTCAGAGAGGGGGAATGTGAAAGATTTCTTGAGGAGCTTATGACTACAAAAAGAGGAGTTGGTGTCAGTAGGAGTGAAGATTAGTGATGAAGACTACGCATCAACCATCATCTCATCACTTCCTGATGTGTTATTGAATTTTGCGTCTGTGCAGATGGCCTGGATGCAACAGCATACATCGAAACCGTTAGATGCGGGAACACTGATGACTATGCTAATCCAAGAGGCCGAATGCCAGAGCTTGAGAGTGCAGAGACATAGGCATGGATCAGGGAAGGCTAAAGAAGAAGACAAAGATGAGGCATTAGCAGTGAATGTGGATGAGCCAAGGAGAAAAAGAGGCTGAGATAAGCAGTCTATCGAGTGCTGGAATTGTGGTGAAATGGGGCATTTTAGTTTGGAATGCAAGGAGCCAAGAAAACCCAGGTGAAATCCTCATAGACATGCAGGCGAGAAATCCCAGTACTTTTCTGTCCCCCACCAGATCTGATCAGATCTGAGCAGAATTGGTCAGAACTACTCAGATCTGATCAGATCTGATCAGAATCTGACCAGAACTGCTCAGAATCTGAGCAGTTCTGAGCAGTTCTGACTAATTCTGGTCAGATTCTGAGCAGATCTGATCAGATTCTGAGCAGATCAGATCAGATCTGAGTAGTTCTGACCAATTCTGATCAGATCTGATCAGAATTGCAATACTTGTAAGTCAATTCCTACTAACTCATATTTTTTCTAAATTTTCTAACATTAATTTAAACTTAAATGGATTAGTTATACATTTTGAGGTGGGATTAGTTACTAGTACATTAGAATAACAAAATAATACATTAGTTGATATCAGAGAAATGAAATGAAAATACTAAGTGGTCAAAATGAGTGGGTAGAATGTGGAAATGGGTGTGAAATGAATGGGTAGGTGGTAGAAAGGGGGGTGATGGGTGCAAAACGGGGGTGATGGGTGCAAAATAGGGGTGATGGGTGCAAACGGGGGTGATGGGTGTAAGACAGGGGTGATGGGTGCGAAACGGGGGTGATGGGCGTAAAATGGGTGTATGTAGGTGGTTGAAATGGACGACGGCGAGGAGGCATCGCCGTCGTCGTCCATCGTCGTCATCGTCGTCCATCGTTAACAAAAACCCCCCTCGTGGGGGGGTGGGGTAGCCGTCACCGCTGTCATCCGTCGTGTTGTACGCGCATGTGGTCGTTGTAGGCCGGTAGGTGTTGTTGTAGGCCGGTGGGTGTTGTTTGTCGTCGTCACACGGGTCGTTGGTCGTTGTAGGCCGGTGGGGGTCGTTATACAGGTCGTACGTGGTGGTTGTACGCGTGTACGCGTCGTGTGTTGTCGTTGTGCGTGTCGTACGTCGTACATGGCCTAATATAAAGTGTTAGTAGTGAAATAAATAAAAATGAAGTAAAAAAATACCCCCCCTCACCAGGGGGGGTTACCGTTGTTACGTGGCACGTCGTCATCTTGCTGTAGGCGGCGTACATCGTCGTCGTCGTGTTGTATGTTGTTGTTGTGGTGTCGTACGTTGTTGTTGTTGCTCGCTATCGTTGTCGTACGTCGTACATGAACTATTATAAGTCGTTAGTAATGAATTAAGGTAGAATAAAATAAAAAATACCCCCCCTCACCAGGGGGGGGTTACCGTTGTTACACGGCTGTCGTCGTCGTGCTGCCGTTGTTGTTCGTTGTTGTTATTCGTTGGTGTTACTCGTTGCTGTTGCTGTATACTGTGTATTAGCATATAATGGGGGTCGATAAAACAATCAACTTACCTTTTTATAACCACAGACGATGCATAGCATCGTCTGTGGTCGTCGTTACTGGCCGTGTGATGGTGTGAGAAACAGAGAACAAGATCAACATTGCTTGTGCAAATCACATGTGATCACGTGATCACACCCCTCGCACTGAACAAAATACACGATTTTGATGGCAACAAGGTCATTGCCATCTAATGTAAATATATTGGTTTGTTGTACATATTACTTGGTTTGATAATTATATTATTTTTCTAGTAAAGTCAAGTGATTCATTTGCTGATCTAACTTAATTCTGCTCGGAATCTGACCAGATTCTGCTTGGAAATGGTCAGATTCTGCTTGGAAATTGGTCAGAATTAAATCTGATCAGATCTGATCAGATCTGGTCTTTCTGATCAGATCTGATCAGAATCTGGTCAGAAAAATTGGCCCTATTACTGCCATTTGGGCTTGTAAAAATTCTGACCAGAATCTGATCAGATCTGACCAATTCTGATCAGATCTGATCAGATCTGGTGGATCACAGCAAAGACCTCAGAAATCCGACCAGAAGTGCCAGGGGCCATCTGGAACTGCAAACATAGTTGAGGTGAACTCAGAGGAGGAGGAAGGTGCATGGGCGGCAGAAGAAGTGATGGAGATTGTGGATGAAGTCAGGATAGATGATGATATTGAAGAGGCCGGAGATTGGTTTGAGGAGGCTATAAAAGGGGAGATGAATTTTTATGAAGAGTTCAAGGATACTTTGGGAGAGGCTATTGTTGCAGTGGAATCTGTTCAAACTGTCGGAACCGCAGAATTATACAACTCGGGGTGTACAAATCACATCTCGCCATATTGCGATCAATTTGAGAACTTTGAAGAAATTGCCCCTAGACACTTTTGTGCTGCAAACAAACAGACATTCAGTATGATTGGAAGAGGAGAACTGGTCATTGACATACCAAATGGTGTCAAAATCTCTCAACTCCGTTTAACTGAGGTCCTATATTTGCTGGAAGTTAGTTATACACTGGTGTCAATTGGACCACTTGACGAAGCTGGCTTCTTCGCTACTTTTGGAGGAGGAAAGTGCATTGTACGGGGGCCAGATGAGGAAGTGATAGGGGAGGTGAAGAGAATGTTGATGCAAGTCTACAAGGCGGAACATGAGGAAGGGGTAGCAAATGTGGTGGAGGAAAAACTCACCTTGGACTTATTTCATTGACGAATGGGCCACATTTCATACGACGTCGCCCAGAAACTCATAAGAGACAAAATGGTTACCGGAGTTCAGCTTGAATACATGCTGTTTGGAAACAAGTTCTTCTGTGCATTGTGTGTTTATGCCAAGTCGACGAGGAAGCCAGTCCCAAAGGTTAGGGAAGGGGAGAGAGCAGTGGGGTCTGGTGACGAGGTACACTTGGATCTGTGGGGGAAATCGCCAGTTGAGTTGAGAGGGGGAAAAAAATACTATGTCACCTTTATTGACAATAAAACCTGCTTGACGCATCTATATTTGCTCCGGACCAAAGATGAAACACCTAAGGCATATAAGCAATACGAAGCATGGGTGGAGGTCCAGATGGGGGTGAAAATCAAAGAGCTAAACATCGATCAAGGAGGAGAGTACCAGGGAGAGGAATTTGTCAAATACCTCAAGTCCAAGGGCACGCATCAAAAGCTCAACATCCATGATACTCCACAGCATGCTGGAGTAGCTGAACGTTGCAATAGAACCATTGGCAAAAGAATCCATGTGCTTCTTGAGGACTGTACACTCCCCCACATACTCCGGCGGAATCTGCCAGACTGTGACACCAAATTCCGGTGGACTTTGGCAGACTCAAGTCCTAAACTGTGTGAATGTTACATGGGCCAAATTTCAATCTTGAGTCCACCTGTTAAGTTTAAAACAAGGAAGTCACGTCGGAGTTACTCCGGAACGGACGGAACGGAACCGGAACAGTAACCCGGAAAGGACGTTGGCCTCAGCGTGTGTGCTGTGCCGCCCAGCTCCTAAGGTGTCCTGATTTCGGAACGGAAGAAGAAGTAATAAGACGGAAGACCTCAGTGACTTAGAGGACAAACAAGAGGAGGAAACAAAGTTGATATTCAAACTAAGGGAAAACATACAAGTTTGAGTACTTTAAATATAAAAGGAATTGCAACCGAAATATAAAATATAAATATAAGTGCTGCGTTCTGCTCCCGGAAAAGGTCCTGCATTCTAGGGTGAATAATCCATGGCTGGTGTGCTGACTGATGATGGGAAAGATGATGACAAAGAATAATGGTAGTGGCGAAGAAGTGATAACGGGTTTGGAGTATGGACGGAGGAACCGGAATGACATGGAGAAGTCTCGGAGTTGAACATAGGGAGAGTAGTTTGGGATATAAGGGAAGGCACTGTACGGAGTACGGACTACCGGAAACAGCTCCGACGGAGCCGGACCGGAGTAACGTATAACGGAATGTAACACCACCAGAGTCCATGGACTCTGGTGGACTCTTACCAGACTAAGTCCAGCAGACTCCATTGGACTAGTCTGGTGGACTCTGGTGGACTCCAGTGGAATCTAGTAACATTGGACAAATGATACCTTCCTAACCTTAACAAAAACCCTAACAGAACCCTAACAACCCTAACAACCCTAACAGGAACCCTAACAGAACCCTAACAGAACCTTAACAGAGTGGAGTCTAGTATGTGACAGGGAGTCACAAATGAGTCACAATGAGTCTGGTGGAGTCCACTGGAGTATGTGGGGGAGTGTAAAGTACTGTGCTTCTTCATGCAAGCGGTCTTCTGAAAATTCTTTGGGGTGAAGCGGCAAGGCACATTGTGTGGTTGCTCAATAGGATGACAACAAAAGCAGTGGATGGAATGATGCCTTTTGAGGCAGCATTCGGGAGAAAGCTGAATCTGAAGGGGCTGAGAGAGTAGGGTGAGAAGGTGTATGTGAGGATAGAGGGTGGTACAAAGTTGGGAGGAAGAGTAAAGGAGGGCAGGTAGTTGGGAATTGATGACGAGTCGAAAGGCATCCAGATCTGTTGGCCAGACATGAAGTCAGTAATGGTCAAATGGAACATAACCTACAATAACTCATCAGCGGATTGTTTTGAGGAGGAGTTGACGACATATGATCAAGTCAAATCGATCACTGACTTACCAGCTGAAAATGCCTTGGATCCTCATGGTGAAGTGCCCATGAACCCACTCGCTGACAAAACTCTGGAAAATCCATCCAATAATGAATTGCCAAATAAAAGAATCTGCAAACCAACTCAGAAAGTAGCAGATCTGTTAGGGGGGAGAGGAACGTGGTCTAGTGGTGGAAACAAAGCAACACTTGCACCTGGAATCCACCAGCCAGATGCAGATTGGGCAGCAAGCATGACTGAATGCAAAGATGAACACGCATTTGTAGCCGAAGTCAGTAGTGCCAAAGTGTTAGAGCCACAGAATCTGCAAGAAGTGAAGCTGAGACCTGATTGGTTGTTGTTGGAGAAGGCTATTGAGGAGGAGTTGGAGATGCTGAGAGAAACTGGGACATGGGAATTGGTCAATTTGCCAGTAGGAGCAAATGTGGTGGGATCAAAGTGGGTGTTTTGAGTGAAGAAGGATGCTGCTGGGAATGTGATACACTACAAAGCTCGCCTCGTGGCTCAAGGTTTCTCACAAGTTCCGGGAATCAATTACTTTGACACCTATGCACCGGTAGCTTGCCTAACATCTATTTGGATGGTGCTTGTGTTTGCAGCAGCAGAAGACTATGAAACGGGTCAGATCAATATCAAGGGTGCCTACTTGAACAGAGAACTCACCGAAGATGAAGTCATCTTCATGCGACAACCACCAGGATATGCAGTGAAAGAAATACACAGAGAAGCCAAAGTTTGTAGGTTGAGGAAAACCTTATATGGATTAAAGCAGTTGGGGTGAAGGTGGTATCAGAAGCTGGTTGGAATCATGACAAAGCTAGGGTTTTTGAAGAGTGAGGTAGATCAAGCAGTGTTTTTCAGGAGGTGTGAAAAGACGGGTGTGTTGATCATTGTGTTGGTGCATGTGGATGATTGTTTGATTGTGGGAAAGAGCATGCTGTTGATCCAAAGATTCAAGAATGAAGTTGCAAAACATGTCAAAATAACGGACTTAGGCGAACTTCACTGAATACTCAGAATTGAAGTATGGCAAATTCACGAGGACCAACGAATCTTGCTATCTCAGAAATCCTATCTTGACTCAATCTTGCGATGTTACAGCTTTGAGGACTTGAAGCCAGTGTCAACCCCAATGGATCCAAATACTTGTCTTACCACTGCTCAGTCACCTTTGACTACTGAAGAATTTGCTCAGATGTGAAATATCCCTTATCATGAGGCTGTTGGCTCACTCATGTATGCCTCGCTTGGCACCCATCCCAATATCTGCTTTGCTGTACAGACTGTCTCTCGATTCAACATAAAACCTGGGTTGTGTTAAGTTCGAGAACTCTATTCCGGAGTATTGGACGGAGTTTGACCAGAACGGAACCACGGAACAGGAAAGGACTATAGCCTCAGCATATGTGCTGTGCTACCCTAAACCTTCGTGTCCTAATTTCGGAGTAAGAACAGAACGGAGTGGAACCGGAAGTTGCAGTAACTTAGAGGAAGACTAGGAGGAGGAAACTATGTTGATATTTGAACTGAGGGAAAACATACAAGTTCAAGTACTTAAATAATAAAAGGAATTGCAACCAAAATATAAAGTATAAATATAAAGTGCTGCGTTCTGCTCCTGAAAGGTCCTGCATTCTTGGGGTGAATAATCCATGGCTGGTGTGCTGACTGATAGTGGGAATGTGATGACAAAGAAATAGTGGTAGTGGCAAAGAAGTGGTAATGGGTGCGGAGTATAGACGGAGGGACCGGAATGACACGGAGAAGTCTTGGGGTTGAATGTAGGAGGAGTAGTTCGGGATGTGAGGGATAGCACTGTATGGACTACCAGAGACAACTCCGATGGAGCTGGACCGGAGTAGCGTATGACGGAATGTAACAGGTTGCCTCACTGGGAAGCCATAAAAAGAGTCTTTCGCTACTTAAAGGGAACTTGCAAGTTGTGGTTAGGATACGGAGGTCAGCAAAAGGAGCTGCAGGGGTACATTGATGTGGATGGAAGTATGGCTGAGGATCAAAAGGCAATATCAGGATATGCCTTCATTATTAACGGCGGTGTGGTCTCCTGGAGTGCAAAACATCAAGAGATAATCTTGTTGTCGACTACCGAGAGCAAATACATTGCAGCTATGTACGCGACGAAGGAAGCACTCTGGCTATGATCCCTTATCCTGCAGGTTTTCGGCATTCAACTCGACACAACAACTTTGTTCTGCAATAACCAATCTGCCATAGCGCTTACAAAAGAGCATAAGTTTCACGCGCGCACAAAACACATTGACATTCATTATCATTTTATTTGCTGGATTATTGAAGAAGGCTGTCTACGTTTAATCTATTGCCCTACCAACAAAATGGTGGCCGATGCATTGATGAAAGCCCTCCCATCCATGAAAGTCAAACATTTCGCGAGCGAACTGGGCCTTGTAACAAATTGAGGAGGAGTGTTGGAGTGATTGGAACTGATGTAGTGGTTCCGAGGTTGAGAAAGGAGCCGAGGAACAATTCGTTCCAAGGCCTCCTAGGCTTGATGAAAAGCACATGGCACACTTGGCACTCATTTTTCTCTATTCCTTTATTTGCTTAAATTGCTTACAGGGAAGGATGATGTACAAAGATGACATTTATATAACATAAGGAATTAGTGGCCATTTTTGATCAATCATTTAGGGCTTTTACAAGGTACTTATTAATGGATATGACACCCATGCCTGGAGGTCCACCATCGGGGTGTGGTCTTGGTCCAATCAGCTGTGGTCCTTTGGGGAGTGATAGAAGCAGGAACTTGAAAGGTTTTCATCTGGGTACAATACGACTATGATCGTCAAGACAAGTAGAGTTGCAGATGGCTGGTAATTTATTTCTCGATGAGATAAGGCTATTGAATCAGCATGTTCAAAAAACAACTTTAGGTGATGATTATTCTCTAGACTGAGAGTCGGATGTGATGACAAGGCCCATCAACTCTGGAAGGTACTAGGCAGCCTCTTCTCCACACCTCGAGGCTCAAGCTCGCCTTTCCTCGGCATCTTCAATATCATGTTTATCTCACGCTAAAGTGACCCACCCACCAATCATGGTCATTTTGGAGAACTCGAACACTGTTTCCTGCCTCGAACCCTGTAGTGAAAACAATTATACATGGCATAATTGATCTGCGGGTCCAGCTGCACTTAGATCTTCAGCATTTTTGACAGCGGCACCACCCAGTAATGGCGGTGGGAAATGTTCCTCTCGGTCAATAACACCTTAACCTGGTAACAGGAATCCTGCGTTATTGAAGTCAACCGCAACTCAAAAATCCAATACCAATAACTACAACAGAGCCAATGTTTTAGTTTCTTGTTTTTCAGATGAGATCAACAGCACTGCAGTACCTGCGCCTGCCTCAAGGTCCATCAAACATTAATAACTCCTTGAACCAGCAAGCAACTTCTACATCACGTCAAGCACATCTACATCTGCCATGAAGTGTTATCTCATGGACATCTTCAATTGTCGTTGCCTTGTTTACTGCCTCTGGATTTTGAAACTGATGATAAATCTTCTGGCGGTCATATTGAATGTGCAGGGGAACCTGAATGAAATATAGCTAAAGGTTATTAGACCTCAGTGATAATAAACACTATGTATTCGAAGATATATACCTAAAGGTTATTAGCTAAAAAGAGAGTAAGTAATAAGTATAATATGATGACTGAAAGGACTTACACCTCAGTGATAATAAACACTGAGGTGTCACATAAACGAGAGTGATCTTTAAGTAAAAAGAAATTATGTAATGTTAAGTAAATGGATAAGTAGTGTAATTAGTTCAACACTCCCCCTCAAGACAAATATGGGGTTAACGAAGCCCAAGAAGGTCTCGAAAAGCAACAAATTTGTTTCGCGCAAGTGATTTAGTGAAGATATTGGCAATCATATTGGAAGTAGGGCAGTACTTGATAAAAATATGGCTGGAAGAGACAGTTTGACAAATGAAATGAAAATGAGTGTCGATATGTTTGGTGTGACCGTGAAATGTTCAGTCTTTGGACAAACAGATAGCACCTTGATTATCACAAAAGAGAGTAGTAGGTAAAGTAAAAAAGAAAATATTAGAAAATTCAGAGAGAAACTTATGAATCCATAATATGTCCTTGGAAGAATGAGTAAGGGCAACATATTCAGCTTCGGTGCTGGATAAAGTGATGACAGGTTGCTTTTTACAGCTCCAGGAGACGATTCCAACGCCAATAAAGTATATGAAACCGGATATTGAGTGTCGATGTAGATGGGAGGCCCAGTCTGCATTGGAATAGCCAGTTATCTTGCTGTGAGTACTGCCCAATATAAGTTGTAGGTCTTTAGAACCTAATAAATACTTGAAAACACGAATGACAGCTTTTAAGTGAGTTGTATGGGGGGTTTCAAGATACTGAGACAAGGTTGAAACAGCAAATGATATGTTGGGACGAGTCATTACAGTGACGTACATAAGCGAGCTGATCATTTCACAGTACTTCATCTTCTCACTAGGGGTAAGGAGGGTAGGCGAAATGCCTCGTGAGTCCGGTGTTAAGTCGATTCTGGGTTCCAACGGTGTAACTGCAGTATGCGAGTCTTCTAAACCAAAACGAACAATAATTTGTTCAATATAAGACAATTGGGATAGAGATATTGTATGAGTTTTGAGATCGCTGATATGATTTAAATCTGCATAAGCATGGTTTTTGCAATTTTTATCTATTATTTCAGCATAAATATTAATTAATGCACCAATAACTGGTTAATACAACTGATAATAAATAAGGGAATCAGAGTTGTCTGCCCTACAATTGTTGATTAGACCTATTACTGTGTGACTTAAATGCATATAGTTAATAAGTGTGGTCAATAGACTATCATTTGTTACACTACAAATTGCATGTCTGGATTAAAACCAATAAATCCATGAATATCCTTATAGACTTGGCACAGGAAAAGTTAAATAAACAATATTGGGTTAGCAAATGTCATGGGGTGTGATTTTGGAGCAACAGAATATTATTAATAAATATTCAGGGGAAGTTGGTGCCCTAGCAACAGTGGAAGCAGAATAACCAAGATAGTGGAACCATGTGATTGTGTGGGAATCATGATGATTGAGGATAGGGGGAGTGCTGAACAATCATAAAGATTGTTTCCAGGCACAATAGGAGGTCTTTACACTCCCCCACATTGTCTGGCCGGAATTCCGCTGGACTGACCGGAGTCCGGTGGAAGTCCGGCGGACTCCAGCGGACTCCAGAAAAGTCCGGTCAGAGTCCGGTGAGAGTCCGGTGGAAGTCCGGTGGAAGTACAAAATATGCCTGTATCCCCTCCTAACCTTCCTAACCTAAGAACGCGCTACCGCGCGGACAGAAAATATCCCCATCCCTAAATATTAATCCTAAGCCCTAAGCCTAAGCCCTAAATCTAAATATAACCCTAAGCCTAACCTCTAAATCTAAATATAACCCTAAATTCCATCAAAAGTCCGGCGGATGTCCGGTGGAAGTCCGCCGGACTGTGACCAGACATACAGTCCAGGCATTTTTCTACTTTCACCGGACTCTGACCGGACTCCGACCAGACTCTCACCGGACTCTCACCGGAATTTTACCAGAATTTTAGTGGAGTCCGCCGGACTTCCGCCGGACAACGTGGGGGACTGTAAAGTACACCACAATAGGCACAGTTCCCACCAAGAGGGGTGGAAACTACCTAAAATTAGGAACATGGGGCTAAAAATAGAACAACCCCTATGTTTCCAGGAACAATGAGTGCACATGGTGCCAGAACCAAAGTAAGGGTACCAGGAACCAGTATATCTATTTTTGGACATTATCTATTTTTAAGTATCTCAAATGTATAAAATACCTCCCAGGGTTTGTAAATAGTCAGAAAATTGGATTCTTTCTTTCCCCCCCTCA
>MU130098.1:59153-91048 GCA_015039465.1 Phlegmacium glaucopus | reverse complement strand
GTTTTCCCCTCATCAATTAACGGAATTGCATGATTAATGGCTCTTAATGGAGGCAGATCCGTTTCCTCGACTTTGCGGCACAAAGGTTCCGCGTATGTCATCAATTCCTCACGCGCGCTTATCACTTCAGCGTCTAAAGCAGATATAGCGGACAACAAATACTTCGTATCATCGCTCGAAGTAATAGGTAAAGGTTCGTCACTCCCTATCATAATTCTTGCTGGATTCAACCCGATGCATACTTGGTGCTGATATATCCAGGGTGTTCCTAAAATAGCATCGTAATCCTTCAGATTTACTACGTTAAAACGTCGTGCGCTATTTATACTCTGATAAGCCAAGTCTACATTGACTGTTGAATTGATTTTGGATCTCGAGCCTTGAACTGCCAGCTGCAGTCCAATGGGCTTTGTCAGTACGTTCTTTTTTATCTTTAATTGATCCACCACCGTTGACGAGATGAAATCGCCTAACGATCCCGAATCGACTAGCGCCCGAACTGGATTTCCGTTTATATTCACCCGTAAAACGATGGGTTTGGGCAGTAATAGACCTGCCACGTCTTTTATTCTGGCCGCGTTTCGTTGAATATCGACATATTTATTTTTGTCGACTTGAATACCGTTCAACGCGCTTAATAGCAATGCGCCCTCCGCTTCATCATCACTGAATTCATCAAGATCACTCCAATCGGACCAATCGTCATCGTCTGAATCATCATCACTATCATCGTCATCGCCAGATATATTGGTTTCCAACGAAATTTTCTTGTAACAGCTACAGTTATCCTCTAAAGTCGTAGCATGCCATGGAAAATGTTGCATCCACTCATCGGCAATATCCCAGGGTGCGTCCTCGCCTGCGTTTGCCATACAGCGTTCTGCAAACCACTTTCCTAGGGAAAAATCTTCCCAACTGATGATATTCCAAGACAGGTAGGATTCAAAACCCTGTATCCTATCGTATATGCGCACCACGCCATCATAAACATTTATACGAAAACGGTATTCTCCTACTACGTATGTTGGATCCGCGGGTACGCCGTCACCTGGATATGGCTGGCATCTCGATAACGCAACTCCAATTCTTTCTAAAGTTGTCTCTTCCTCGTCGTCTTCTTCGACGACTAAAGTTGGTAATTCGCTATAAGGGTCTTCATACCCTACCGGTATCGGATGGTAACCATGTTTTTGATACTCAATATATCTTTTGTAGAAAAGATCATCCTTCGAGATGCGTTTCCAATACCACTGTATCAGATTAAACGATGAGTCTTCCAAAAGGCTCTTTTCTATCTCTGATATCAGACTTAAATCGTCGTTGATAATAATATAAGTTGAACTTCCAAAGTTTTTCAAGTACATATGGAATCGGAAATCCGATTGAGTTTCCGGTCTTACATTCGGGAAATGAGAGTGAATGCCATTAAACAGCAGATGCCTTGCTACCAATATTCTAGGATCCTCCATTAGAGGATAATAATCCCCTCTGATGGGATCTTTTAAACCTAGGATACGAGCGCGTTTTTTAGCATACCAATTCCCCAGATTGAATTTCACATTGTTAATACTTGATTTATGTATCGTTATCTCAAAATTGACTAAGTGATCTCTAATTATGAGGATGTCAGGATCTCGATGGCATCGAGTAACCTTAAATCTCCTATCTGGTGGACAGCGGCTCCTGCCCCAGCGCTTCAGACTATCACCTGGGTAAGGTTGTGAAACCGTTAAGGAGTACTCCGTAGTCATTTCATAACAATCTCCAATTTCACTTCGCGCCATTAGGTCTCCATGCTGCCAATTTGGGTAGTTTTTTCGCCAATTTATCAATTCATCCGTTTCAGACTCTTCGTCTGTGTCTATACCAATCACTCCTACCGGCATTGAATTTAAGACTTCGTCAGGGTCGCTGACATTTTCTACTAAATTCATATCTATTCTGTAATTTGGAATTCCAGGCGGTTTCTGTGTGCCTCCCTTTACCACAGCTCGGTGATGACAATTTTGGCTTATATGCCCTTCTTCCCCACAGTTAAAACATCTTCCGGCTGCTCGCAATTCAGCCATTTCTTTTTCTGTGAGTTGATTTCCTCCGGGTACTTTTTTGCTATTTTGAGCTGCTCCTGATGTACCAGCATTTGTGCCAGTATTTCGCTGGACTGGTCTCGACGACTGAGACCGGCGGTTAACAAACGAACGCCCTCTTACTGCCTGATATCGTCCCGTACCTCGCCGGAATTGATTTCCCGGCTGACGGAAGCGATTTCGAGGCTGAGAGTGGTCGTTTGGTTGATTGTTAGACCGATGATCTTGGTTATTCTGTGTAAGAGTTACTGATCGTGATGATAATCCTGGCGCACGCATCTTGTTCTTTGATGCGTCGTTCGAGTGTGTATTGGGATTCCGAGAACTATTTTGACCAGAGGGCATATTCTTTCGTTCTCGAGGATCGATTACATGGTCAGATATTTCTACCATCTCGGCTTTGGATACTATTTCCTCCCATGTAGAGTAGTCTGGATGCAGACCATCCTTCCATAGAATCCTCTGTATTTTCGGCTTCAAACTATACCATAATTTGACTACTTTAAGTCTTAATGGAATGTCTCCAATCACACTATAGAGTTCTTGCAATTCATAAACATATTCTGATACCGTTTGGTTAGATCCTTGGTAGATATTATCCAACCTAAATCTTATTTGTTGCTTATAATCAAGAGGGAAACAGTAGTTGAACATTTCGGTGAAAAATTTATGCAGATTCCAATTTTTGGATTTATCAGGGGCTACCTTTTGCATATAGAAATCATAGGCCTTTCCGTCTAAGAAATGAGCCAGCGTTCTGATTTGGCGCTCTTTAGGAATCTTTCCATCCTTTATGTAAGCTTCACCTTCCATCATAAATCGATGGTATGCTCTGAGATCAACCGCGCCATTGTATTCTTTTGGCGGAATTGGTTTGATAGAAGCGTCTTCGCTTCCCGGACTCTTTCCGTGACGTTTCTTCGAATTCTTCTTGGTCCTATGTTTCCTTCGTGATTTTTTTGGTTCACTACTAGTAGAAGAGCTTGTACCCGTAGTATTGTCTGATGAATTATCACCCCCCGAGTCTGAAGGTGACTCGCTCGGGTCTTTTTTCAAACTCATGTTTCGTGTCTTTTCCGTGCCATATTTTAATGCTACTTCCCCTAGCATCATTCCTACACTGCTGCTAGGTGTGATTTGCGCAGCTGGTCTTGAACCAGCTCTTTTGTTTTTGTCAGATTTGTTGTTCTCACCACTTTTTTTGTTCTGATATTTTGATACTTCTGGCAACCGAATTTTTCTATTCGGTTCCGACTCGCTATCGGAACTTTCTTCATAAGTATTCCGATTTTTTGATTTCCCAGACTTTCCCTTTTTGGATTTAGCCTTATGGCTCTGCAGTATCGCCTCCTGTGTCTCAGGTGTGATTTCTTCCTCGTCGAGGCTGACATTACCCCACTCTCGGGGATCAGTAGTTTTTCCTTTGTTAGTAGCTAATCGAGATGCTTCTCGGCTCTCCTTTTCCAATTCAATAATCTCTTGTCGTTTAGTGATTTTTGCCCTTTCTTCTGGGGTCAAAGAATCTGTAGCTACTCTGACTACCTTTCTCTGCTCACTAGACAGTGTTTTAGGAATAGAATACATTCTGTATTCACTATTTTCATCTCTGTTAAGAGAATCCAGGCTACGCGCGCGCCTATGTTTCACGGTGGTCCAAGGAGACCCCTCATCGGCCTCATGCTCATCATTTAGGCTATTTTCGTAATTATTGATGGGACTCACGACGTCGACTAGACGTGTGGAGGTCTCTTCTCTCGGAGAAGGTGGTCTCGAGGCTACCACATCGCTATACAAGCGAGTGGAGCTATCGGCAATCTCAGGTGTATCACCTGGCAAAGACGTCTGTCGACGTATGGGGACCGGTAAACGACTCGGTGCTACCCCAGCAGTAGTATGACTGCATAGAACCCTAGTATTCATTCTTTTTTTTTTAGTAAACAATTGATTTTTGAGAAGTACTTAGCGTTGGTTGTTGTTTTTGTAAAACGAGTTTGTCGAAACTTGCGGGAATTTTCGGTTGATCAGACCAAAGGGGATCCACGGCGTGTGACGACGAGAGTTTGTTTTTTTTTTGCGTCAAAAAAGATGTAACGAAAAGATAAGCCAGTGACTGTGAAGTGACTGAAGTTTGATTTCGTCACACTAGAGGAACCTCGAAAGACGGTTTAAGACTTTAAGATTCGCTAAGTCTATTTACATTTTGGTTCGTCGTTTATATACCAATAAAATAGCCACAATAAACAAATAGAAAGATAGAATAATAATCAAAATCAAAGGGACATAAAGAATGACCTTGGTCAGGTCTTTTGGTGATCGAGTGATCAATATAAAAGAAATATGAAAGAAGATAAGATAAGATAAACTTGAAACACACGTGCAGTTACTCTTATAACAGATTCGTTACAGTAAACAACAGACTTCATATATCGTGATCCGTAGGGCACATCACATATATCGAAGTCTGGCTAGGAGAGACTAGTGCAGGTCAGCCACACAGTACACTCGATAGGTACCGTTAACGTTCACACAAGCAAGTTCCCAATAGTGAGTTTCTATTATTAACGATTTATTTTATCCCAGTCTCTTTTGGCAATAACTATTTGAGACTGTCAAGATGAACTACGACACCAACCACTCGAAATTCAGATTCCTTATCAGCATCTAATTGACGCAGTACTGGAAGAGTTATGATTCAACGTTCAACGTTCAACACCCTTACGACCCCGATGAAACGGAACGTATTGACTAACCTTTAGTAAGGAATGATGACGTAGCAGCAGATGCAATTCCGGTTCTTGAACTTGAAGACGCTCAAGAAACATGGTGCTGGGATGCTGAGGTGGGCAAATAGCTACCTCAGCCGTTACTCATCTTTGGACATGGGAAGCTTCTACATATTCTACGAGACTCGATCCTGTCCTTTACACCGTGGTACTTGACCTAGAGACGTAGTTTGGCCTTAAATTTTTAAATATATGCATTGCCTTCGTTCAAAGCAAAATACTTATACAGTAGAAAAAAACCGAAATGAAATCAAAGTCCACGCAATTTACCCCATTCATTCTCTCATGTATCTTTTGCTTTGCCAGTAGTCACTGCCTGGCATCGAAGGGATAAGCATGAATGAAGGGCTACACCAAGTACTCACTTCACGGGTCATCTCGTGGACCATCGAGGCGACTCCAGTGAGCAAAGTGTAATCCCGCGCAAATATGACATTCGACGACCATTCAGTAAGAGCCTTCAGTTTGTGAGAACCTGTCTTCTCCATTTTGTACGCAGCCCAAGAAAGACCAATTCCAGCAATGGCATAGATGTCTGGGAAATCAGTTTCGTCAAACCGTTCTTTAATGTAGTCAGCCAATTCTTTCTTCACTCTCTCGCGTCCTCCGGGAGTATTTTCTGCTGGCCTTTTAAGCTCGACTATGAGCACGACGCTTTCATGGAGACGCACGACCTTTACAACCAGAAATTCGAGTTTACTGCCGGTGTCAGTGATAGAGGTTTGCAGCGCTATTCCGTAATCCATGTCAATCGGGAAGTGATGACTGAGGATGGAGTTCCATAACATATAGAACTTGCTTTCGTGAAGATCGGGTTTGTTCGCGCTGAGTGCGAGGAGATTTTGGGCCATCATGACGATCGTGTGTGGATAAGGCATGTCAGCGAGCTGGAAAACAGGCGATGTCAGACAATACAGCAGCATCACGTGATAGGGTTGTACGTAAAACAGAATCCGCTCGTCATGATCTAGGTCTGATCCGTCAATCCGTTTTATGCGGCCAAACTATCTCTCAACGTTCCTCCAGCTACAGTCTTGTTGAGAGGCCTTTTTTCTGAGTGAGTCTTTCTGCTAAAGAAGAAATATTCTTCAATGCTATGGATAATAAAGAGATGTGCTGTTTATAGTCCCATTACATCGGAGAAGTGGACAAATGTTTTGCTCATATGCCTCCAGATAGGAGAAAGTTTGTTCATGATGTATGAACCAAGTCTTTATCTTTGTTTTTTTGGGTAGAGATCTGACTCTTTTTTTAATGTTCCCTTGTAGTTTGCAAGCGTGTAGTATAGGATGGATACTCAGATGATAGATCAAGAACCTCATCGAAGGTACATATTTTTCTCTCTACCTTACATACGTGTCTACCATCTATGCTGATCCATGGACCATGATCCAGCGTACAAGTCATTCGTTGCATCGATACTCGTATTCCAACTCCACTTCTTTCAACATTTATATACTCCAGATCTTGGCAAACTTGCAGACTTTAGAACGCTCAAAGGTACTACTCCATCTCCCACATCTTTACGCTCAACAGCAGCAACCTCCGCTCCCTCTACCAAGCAAGTCAATACGACTCAAGGATTCACTACACCTACAAAGCGAGGCTGGACGTCTGTAGTCGCCTCGGGAACGTCATCGACATCGACATCAACATTGGCAGCCAACAGCACCAACTCTTTGCCTGCGCTAAAACCTACTAGCGCTACTACATCTTCATCAGAAGTACTAGATGGATCTCAGAGTTCGAGTTCACTTGGAGCTGCCGCCGGACCGAGTAGTGTTTCTTCTCGAACTGTGTCCCCTGCCCCGTTACTTGATGAACCAGTTGATGATGTGTACAATGTATTTAGTTCAGGTCGAACGATATCATGATGAATGCCTTTTTTGGTGGTTAGGTCTTTTACGAATGCAAGTGACTATACACTTTAAATAAACCATGTTACTTACTTTGGGGATTTCTGTGACGAATTAAGAGTTTATATACACTTTCTAACAAATTAGAAAAAAAATTATCATTCAAGTGATAGGGTCAAGATGAAGACAGGCTGGTATATATAACATTGGTCTTTTAAAATTTGTGGGTGACTCGAACGTTAGATGAAGAGAATAATAAATGAGTATTGGTTTATAATGAAAACCTTGGAAAGAAGATGATCAACTTTTAGGTTTAACAGCCTGAGCTCATACCGTACCAAATGCTCTGAAAAAAGAGATTCTGCCACCAAAAATCTGCGATAACTTGCTTGACGACCCAAGTAGACCTGACTAGACCTCGTAAAATCCAACGAGCAGATCGGAGACATGCACAGCTACTAGGTTGGTCAATCAAATCTGCTTTCGATGCGAAGTGGCGGAAGAATAGGTAGCAGCCTGTGACATCGCTATCTACAGATTCCTAGGACGTCAGGATACGGTATGTGGAAAGCAAAAAAAAAAAGGAGGGCATACAATCCTAGACAACAATTAGTAGCTCTTTTGACTCCCTTGCTTCCAAGCTCAGCCTAACATCAATATTTTGCGGGCGCCGGATCCTTCATGGCGGAGTACTGTAGTTGAAATTGAGGGACACCATAGTAGCAGTTTCAGATGTCGCCGAAGCCAAACAACTCTAGTATGATGTGCGTGATTGATGAGAAAAGTGGCGATTGACATTGACAATTAAAATGGCTGAGGTAGAAGAGAACGTACATCTGTAGCTGCATAACGAGTTCTCGGAATTGGGTGATAGTGTGGTCCAAATCTTGACGCGTCGAGAGCTTCACTCTTGGGGAGTTGGTCCTGAATGGTACTACAAACCAAGGTTTTCGTAGAGTTGTTTCTCTGTTTCTTACATGTTTCTCATCGGAGAGTTCCTTGAGAGCTTCAAGATCTTCAATAGTACTTCACATTCTATGCGCAAGAATAATAAGGAAGGCTAGGAACGGAAGATATACCTTGCCGGGAATTCCGTCGATCGTACGACCATGTCTTCGGAACATAATCCAGGCGGTCCTTCAGTCGTTGACTTCGAAGTCGGCATTGGCAAGTTGAAAAAGAGTCTCTTCGTAAGACGCTTTTGATGATGAAAGACACCAGTTTACACCTTCAATGAATCAGGAGAGATGGAAAACAGACCTTCAAGTTTCTCAACAGCGGCAACATTCATTTTTGCATGTCGTATATCCGTTTAGGATGGTTTCTTGCATCGTGTCTCACAACTTGACAATCAAAGAATGTTAGATGGTGCAATAACGATCGGTGTGAGAAATGCCACACCATGAGAGCCTCCTTGAGTCGTTCATGTTGTTTCTCGCAACAGACAACTGCTCAATCGCCTCTGCCTTGCTCACCGCCACTTCCTAATCTAACACGGCTATTTCCAGTTGTTGTTATGCGCGATTTCGGCGAGTTGTGAAAGTTGCATCTGGTTGTATTCAATTTGCACCAGCGAGCTTAATAGAGGTAGTCCGTCAAGGATCAAAATTTTATTAATTTACATACCATTGAAAGAGTCAACGAGGGGGAGGCTTGCACTCGGAGATGGACAGGCGGAAAACTCGAGTTTCGTCCGATGGCCAAGACATTCAGACTGGCGATAGGTTGTCGTATTACAGATGAGGAGAAAGGACTGAATAAAATGAACAACTAAATGAATGCCTCTGGATTGAGGATCTCTGCTTATGTAATCGAGCGCATCTCTCTTCTCGACTCTCATCACGCCCACCGCTCACACCACTATTGAACAATATGAAGCGAATTTACAAGAAATTTGTCAAGAAGCCAATATCTCTGACCATCAACGATGCAAGAGCAACTTCGACATCAACAATCATGACAAGGATCGCTGACCCCATGCCATCCGTTCCCGCTAGAGCTGCGACTCCAAGCGCACAAGTTATTCAAGTCGCTGGCGTTGCTGTGAGTGTTCAACTTAACCCATCGTATCATAAATTATTTAATCATCGTCATATATAAGACTGCTCATGACCTCCCAGTCTCTACTTCGCTTTCCACTTTGGCGCCCAATGATCTTGCTCCTGTAAGCGTTCAAGACACTGGCGTGCATGGTTGCTCAATAATCATCATCGACAGATTACCCATGAATTCCAAGTCTCCCCTTCGGTTCCTGCTTTGGCGGTTACACCTGTGGCTCATCCGGAAGGAAATTCGCTCTCCTCGCCTGATGCCATAAGGCATGCAAACTTGGGATCCACGGAATCGGAACAAAATCCCTCCGTGAGTAGCTTACGCCATGTGTTCTCCGCTTTCGCTGATGATCACCAGGTTCAACAATCTGCCTTGAGTCTCTTTGCGAATGCCCAGAATACCCTGATCACTGGCGGCACTTTCGTAAGTCTTTCTTGTAAGTCATATATATGATTCACAAATAATTGTACATACAGAACAATGTCATTATTCTCCCAGAAAATAGTGGCAAAAGGCAGATACGTATCCGTGTAACTCAGCAACCCAACTCCAGTCCAATCTTCACCGGACGGCAGGATATACTCGATAAACTTGGGAAGATTCTTTTTCATCATGCTACTAGTAGACTGATGTCAAGGCGCTCTTGTCTCCTCTGAGGATTGGGAGAGATTGGAAAGACCCAGATCTGTCTCAAGTTCATAGAAGAAATGTCTGATAGGTAAGTTTGTCAGAATACCACCCACAACAGTGGATTCATTTCTTCCTAGGTTTTCACATGTGTTCTGGGTTGATGCCTCCTCTCAGGAGAGCATGGAAATGTCTCTCAAGGGCATATCTGGCCTTCCTGTTGCACAAGATTTTGGTGTGGATGACTCAGTTGAGTCTGTCCTCCAGTGGATATCTTCTCTTCAAGGAGAATGGTTGATTGTATTTGATAATGCTGATGATCCTCCTCCAGAGGTGATGGCTGAGTTCATCCCCCCAGGGAACAGAGGTAATATCCTGATTACTAGCAGAAATCAATCCATGGGGAGAATTGTATCATTTGAGAATAAAATTGAGATCAAAGAAATGGAGGAGTCAGATGCTATAACTCTACTTCTCAGGGCTAGCTGTTTGGATGCATTGCCTGAACATCTACAAGCTGCTAAAAATATTGTGGCTGAGCTTGGCTGCATTCCTCTTGCTATTGATCATGCTGGGGCATATATTGAAGCTGGGAAATGTGATATTGATAAATATCTGAGGCAATTCTCAGTACATCGTCATGCTCTTATGTCAGATGCTACATTCACAGGAGCATCCAAGTATAATAAGACAGTGTATGGGACTTGGGATCTTTCTTTCAAAGAAATAGAAAGGAGGGCTGGCAGACATTCCACTGCTAGAGATGCACAAGCAGCACAGGCTGCAATCTTAATTCTTCAAATATGTGCCTTTTATCATCATAGCAATATTTCTAAAGATATATTCCAATCTGCTGCTGAGGAGGCCATGAAACATGTTGATAGTGACATAGCTGAAAAGCTACCTCAGGCAGTGACTTCATTGGATCATACTCTACTTGGCTTAGACAATGATGGTCACTAGGATGAATTCATCTTTGGACAAGGGATTAGTGTCCTTCTCTCTTTCTCCTTGATGAAAAGAGGATCATCTAAAATATTGTCTGTTCATCCTCTGGTGCACTACTGGAGTCAGGAGAGAATGTCAAAATCTGAGCAGCAAAGAATGTGTGAGATGGGAAGCATAATCTTGTCCTGTGCAATTCCATGGAGATTTGAAAGTCATGATTATGCATTGTGAAGGTTGATTTTCCCACATGTTAAGGTAAATGCATTACATGGAAGGCAGATGGGATTTATGAAGCAATACTATGATGATAAATGGACCAAATTTGGACTAGTAATGGGGGAGAATGGAGATTGGGACAATGCAGAGCAGCTGAAGGTTCAAGTTATGAATAGGAGGAAGCAGCTGCTTGGTGCAAAACATCCATACACCCTCAAAAGTATGGCAAATCTAGCAAACACATACATGGATCAGGGAGGGTGGAATGAGGCAGAGCAGCTGCAAGTTCAAGTTATGGAAATGAGTAAAAAGGTGCTTGGTGCAGAACATCAAGTCACACTCAACAGTATGACAAATCTAGCAAGCACATACAGGGATCAGGGAAGGTGGAATGAGGCAGAGCAGCTGCACATTCATGCTCTGGTTGTAAGAAAGAAGCTCTTGGGCACAGAACATCCAGATAACCTACACAGTATGGGACATCTAGCAAGTATATACTGGACTCAGGGAAGATGGAATGAGGCAGAGCAGCTTGACATTCAAGTTATGGACATGAGCAAGAAGCTGCTTGGTGCAGAACATCCAGACACCCTCAGGAGTATGGCAAATCTAGCAAGCACATACAGGGATCAGGGAAGGTGGAATGAGGCAGAGCAGCTGCAGGTTCAAGCTCTGGACATAAGAATGAAGCTCTTTGGCACAGAACATCCAGATAACCTAAACAGTATGGGACATCTAGCAAGCGTATACTGGAATCAGGGAAGGTGGAATGAGGCAGAACAGCTGGACATTCAAGTTATGGACATGAGCAAGAAGCTGCTTGGTGCAAAACATCCAGACACCCTCAGGAGTATGGCAAATCTAGCAAGCACATACAGGAATCAGGGAAGGTGGGATGAGGCAGAGCAGCTGCAAGTTCAAGCTATGGCCATGAGAAAGAAGCTCTTTGGTGCAGAACATCCAGACACCCTCAACAGTATGGGACATCTAGCAAGTATATACCAACTTCAGGGAAGGTGGAATGAGGCAGAGCAGCTGGAGGTTCAAGTTATGGACATGAGGAAGAAGCTTCTTGGTGCAGAACATCCAAGCACCCTCAACAGTATAAGAAATCTATCAAGGACATACTCAGGTCAGGAAAGATGGAATGAGGCAGAGCAACTGCAAGTTCAAGTTATGGAAATGAGCAAGAAGCTGCTTGGTGCAGAACATCCAGACACCCTCAGGAGTACAGCACATCTAGCAAGGACATATTCAGCTCAAGGAAGGTGGATTCAGGCAGAGCAGCTGCAAGTTCAAGTTATGGATATGAGCAAGAAGCTCCTTGGCGCAGAACATCCAGATGCCCTCAACAGTATGACAAATCTAGCTGGTACATACAGGGATCAGGGAAGGTGGAATGAAGCAGAGCAGCTGCAAGTTGAAGTTATGGCCATAAGCAAGAAACTGCATGGTGCAGAACATCCAGACACCTTCAACAGTATCACAAGTTTAGCAAGCATATATTATCATCAGGGAAGATGGAATGAGGCAGAGAAGCTGAAGTCATGAATATAAAGAAGAGAACAGGAAGAGACTGAAGTGGCCAAATCATCAAAGTATACAAGTGTTTGTACTGCCAGGGGACACCCAATTTCAAACCAAAGCTCAACCTCAGGACCATACATCCTGCCTTTCCCACAAACTCTGTCTTTCTGTCCAACTCCAATTCTGTCACCGGTTTACTCTGCCACTCTGTAACTCCACTCCAACTCTGACCCTCCAGTTATACTCTGCCTTTTATGTTCATTTTTCACATCACACCACTTTTTAATTAATTAATTAATTATTATCATATCATTCCTTCATTTATCTTATATCTCCATTATGTCTGTATTAGTACTTAAATACCCCTTAGCCTAGCAGGGATCCCCATCCTTTCCTCTTTGGATCCCCTGCTAGGTGAGTCACTTGTAGATATCTCTTCTGAAATATTATTAACTTTGGATCCCCTGCTAGTCTGACTAAGTCAGTATCGCAGTTGCCCTAACATGTACTCCATCCAATTTACTCTCAATTTTCAAACAAAAGAATAAAATTGTAAATGTTTAGCCAAAATGTGCACTGTTTAATAGAAGTAGAACATAGTCTTCCTTTGAAAACTGTCATTCAACTTACAACTAAAAATGGATATCTTAAGAAGTCACCATTTATGGGTATGGACGCTAGCTAGCATGATAGATCTCTCTGTGGACTGATCCAAATAAACAATAATTTATTCTCTGATGGTCAAATTAGTACAGCTTCCATTTGTTGCTATAAGAGTTGCTGAAATTGAGTCAAAAATCAACTTCTATAATCCTTCAAGGGATGCTGAAGTTCAGTTCAGTTCAGTTCAGTTCAGCACCTATTTTGTCAGAACCAGAACCAGAATCAGTTAGAATAACAAGAACCATTTTATAATAGAAGGACCTGAGTAACTACTCTAGGCCCATAATAGAAATACAACACATGTTTCATGAGGAATGTGTGATAAGTATATACTTGGAGACCCACAATGTAAACTACTAAATAAAGATGGCAGCAACTAAGCCAGGAGTCTGTGCAGTACTGTTTATAAACTAACAAAGAGGGGGACAAGATGGAGTATGTAGCTAAATGGGAATGTGTATGTAGTGTCCTCTCACAATTCTCACAGTGCTGAAGGCAGGATTTAATAACTTATAAGGTTTTTGAGTAAACAGTGATTCAGGTGAAGGATGAGTTGATGAAACAAAGGCTGAGGGGGACAAGTTACTGTGAATGGTGGAGGGGGAAGAAAGATAGAGAGATCATAATTCAGTGTGTATCTACCACAGGAAGGTAGGAACTAAGTTGGTGAAGGAGCTGAGGGAGATGGCTGTTTCATGGTAAGAGGCCCAATGTGGCTCCACAACTTTGCTAAAATTGGGACCAAGATTGATTGCCAGGTTGAGCCAAAGTTGGGTGTTGAAATATTGTGTTCTAATCACATCATTATCACATTGTATTGTATCTATTATTAGTTACTAAATACCTACCAAAAGCAGAAATCACTTGTAGATAGGCATAGCTACAAGTGCATGTATATAAGTAGTCAACTGATTGAGGTGAAACCTCATTGGTTTATACCAATATACTAGGTATTTGCCTACTCAGAGTTATTATTGCTTAATCATCCTCTGTCATATTCTATAAACCAACATCAAATTCCCTACCTTGGGCTACCATGAAATACCCTATTGCTTAATAGTTATTAGATACCATTCCATTTTTAGGTACTTATTTTATACTAAGTTCAAGTTTGAGTTGAAGTTGAGACAGCACCATTTCATTTTTAGTTCAGCTGTGAAACACTTTAAAAAATAGAGCTAATTGGGACTCCTGAATGCCAGTAACAGCTACTTAGGGAGCCAGAAATCAAATTTTACATATGTTTTTCTTGGTATTACCATATACAACCTGATATAGCCACTTTTGGGTGGTATCATTTCTAAAAAAATTACCAACCCTGTGCAGTTTTGACAATCCATATATGGGTTGGACAGATATCTACCCATAAATATACTGGCCCCTAATTGGGGGACAAAGGGCTCCAACAGCACAGGTAATTATCTATCAAACTGACTGTACACCTGTAGTTTACATTGATGGTGCACAGCCTTACAGACAACCAGAGCATGTTACTCATGCTTTCCACAAAGCTATGGCTAAGTGTTACAATTTCATACATGCTGCGTACACACCTTTTTCATTTTCCTTTATTTTATCACACATGTGCATTCCATGTGACATTCATTGTTTCATCTACACATGTTTACCTCTTGTTAAGTTCAAGGACTCTGTTCCGGAGTATTGGACAGAGTTTTATCAGAACGGAACCATGGAATGGATAAGGACTTCAGCCTCAGCATATATGCTGTGCTACCCTAAACCGTTGTGTCCTAATTTCAGAGTAGGAATGGAACAGAGTGGAACCAGAAGTTGCAGGGACTTAGAGGACAAACAAGAGGAGGAAACTAAGTTGATATTTGAACTGAGGAAAACATACAAGCTTCAAGTACTTAAATAATAAAAGGAATAGCAACCAAAATATAAAAGATAAATATAAAGTGCTGCATTCTGCTCCCAGAAAGTCCTGCATTCCTGGGTGAATAATCCATAGCAGGTGTGCTGACTGATAGTGGGAAAGTGATGATGAAGAGATAGTTGTTATGGTGAAGATGTGGTAATGGGTTTGGAGTAATGTCGGAAGAGCCAGAAAGATACGGAGAAGTCTTGGAGTTGGACAAAGGAAGAGTAGATCCGGATACAAGGGAAAGTACTGGAATGGAGTACGGACTACCGGAGACAACTCCAATGGAGCTGGACCAGAGTAACATATAATGGAATGTAACACCTCTTTGTTTTCATACATGCATTCCACATGTGTTTTACGCATGTCTACCTCATGCCTTTCATTTACTCATTTAATATATAAACTCTCATACTTTGTAACATATTCTGTACCTAGTCTTTAATAGACCTTCTTTTACATCTTCTTCACTCTCAAACTCGACAGCTTCTTGAGACCTTAACAAGTCTTTGTAGCTCAAGAGCCTAGCTTAGATCTGAACTCTGACATTGTAATGATTGTTAACAATCAGTGTACCTGAATCATTCAAAGTCATAACACTAAGCTCCAAGTTCTCAATTTGTTTGAAACACTTTGTTGAATATCTAGAGGTGTTAACACTAAATAACTTCAAGTGATATTAACATTATTATACTTCTGCTGCAAGAAAACTTATACTTGCTGTTGACTTATACTTGTCATTGATTGGTTCTTTTCATGTTTGCTTTTAGTGATGTCATTATTTCTAAATAACTATACAAAATGAAAGTTCAATTGACAATTTCTTATCTAACATCTTAAAAAGATTGCTTCTGTTTAAATGGCTCTTATGGCTCTAACTGGTTCTGTTGGTTTTGTTCTGGTTCTGGCTCTGATAAAATGGGTGTTGAATTGAATTGAATTGAACTTCAGCATCTCTAGAAATACATTGGCATTATTAAGGATTATAGAAGTGGTTTTTTGTAGATCTGTCTGAGGACCTGCAGTCAGATTTATCACACTAGCTAGCATTACACCCTTCACACTGACTTCTTTACATATTCATTTCTAGGTGTGAGTTGAATGCCAGCATTTAAAGGAATGCTATGTTCTGTTTCTGTTATAAAGTGCACCTTTCATTGATTTTCTGGTAAAAATTTATAAACTATGTCTTTTGTTTTAAAATTGAAACTAAATAAGATACAAAGACTGGCACACTTTTATCATTGGGACACTTCAGTCCCCTCTTATTTTCTGGTTTATATTCATGACTTCAAGGTTCAGCTGCTCTGCTTCATCCCACCTTCCCTGATGATGGTATGTGCTTGCTAAATCTGCTATACTGTGGAGGGTGCTTAGATGTTCTGCACCAAGAAGCTTCTTCCTCATGTGCATAACTTGAACTTGCAGCTGCTCTGCCTCATTCCACCTTCCCTGAAGATGGTATGTGCTTGCTAGATGTGCCATGTCACTGAGGGTGTCTGGATGTTCTGCACCAAGCAGCTTCTTGCTCATATCCATAACATGAACTTGCAGCTGCTCTGCCTCATTCCACCTTCCCTGATAACTGTATGTGCTTGCTAGATTTGCCATACTATTGAGGGTACTTGGATGTTCTGCACCAAGCAGTTTCTTGCTCATGTCCATAACTTTAACTTGCAGCTGCTCTGCTTCATTCCACCTTCCCTGATCCCTGTATGTGCTTGCTAGATGGCCTGTACTCCTGAGGGTCTCTGGATGTTCTGCACCAAGCAACTTCTTACTCATACCCACAACTTGAACTTGCAGCTGTTCTGCCTCATTCCACCTGCCCTGATCTCTGTATGTGCTTGCTAAATTTGCCATGCTGTATAGAGTGCTTGGATGTTCTGCACCAAGCAGCTTCTTCCTCATGTCCATAACTTGAACTTGCAGCTGCTCTGCATCATTACACCTTCCCTGTGCTGAGTATATCCTTGCTAGATGTCCCATACTTCTGAGGGTGTCTGGATGTTCTGCACCAAGCAGCTTCTTGCTCATGATCATAACTTGAACCTGCAGTTGCTCTGCCTCATTCCACCTTCCTTGATCCTTGTATGTGCTTGCTAGATTTTCCATACTATTGAGGGTGTCTGGATGTTCTGCACCAAGTAGCTTCTTGCTCATGTCCATGACTTGGATGTCCAGATGCTCTGCCTCATTCCACCTTCCCTGATTCCAGTATGTGCTTGCTAGATGTGCCATACTGTTGACAGTATCCAGATGTTCTGTACCAAAGAGCTTCTCACTCATGTCCATAGCTTGAACTTGCAGCTGCTCTGCCTCATTCCACCTTCCCTGATCCCTGTATGTGCTTGCTAGATTTACCATACTGTTGAGGGTATCTTGATGTTCTGCACCAAACAGCTTTTTACTCATTTCCATCACTTGAACTTGCAGCTGCTCTGCATCATTCCACCTTCCCTGATCCATGTATGTGTTTGCTAGAGTTGCCATACTTTTGAGGGTGTATGGATGTTCTGCACCAAGCAGCTGCTTCCTCTTATTCACAACTTGAACCTTCAGCTGCTCTGCATTGTCCCAATCTCCATTCTCTGCCATTACTATTCCAAATTTGGTCCATTTATCATCATAGTATTGCTTCATAAGTCCCATCTGCCTTCCATGTAATGCATTTACCTTAACATGTGGAAAAATCAACCTTCGCAATGCATAATCATGACTTTCAAATCTCCATGGAATTGCACAGGACAAGATTATGCTTCCCATCTCACACATTCCTTGCTGCTCAGATTTTGACATTCTCTCCCGACTCCAGTAGTGCACCAGAGGATGAACAGATAATATTTTAGATGATTGTCCTCTTTTTATCAAGGAGAAAGAGAGAAGGACACTAATCCCTTGTCCAAAGATGAAGTCATCCCAGTGACCATCATTGTCTAAGCCAAGTAGAGTATGATCCAGTGAAGTCACTGCCTGAGGTAGCTTTTCAGCTATGTCACTATCAATAATATGTTTCATGGCCTCCTCAGCAGCAGATTGAAATATATCTTTAGAAATATTGCTATGATGATAGAAAGCACATATTTGAAGAATTAATATTGCAGCCTGTGCTGCTTGTGCATCTCCAGCAGTGGAATGTCTGCTAGCCCTCCTTTCTATTTCTTTGAAAGAAAGGTCCCAAGTCCCATACACTGTCTTATTATACTTGGATGCTCCTGTGAATGTAGCATCTGACATAAGAGCATGACGATGTACTGAGAATTGCCTCAGATATTTATCAATATCACATTTTCCAGCTTCAATATAGGCCCCAGCATGATCAATAGCAAGAGGAATGTAGCCAAGCTCAGCCACAATATTTTTAGCAGCTTGTAGATGTTCAGGCAATGCATCCAAACAGCTAGCCCTGAGAAGTAGAGTTATAGCATCTGACTCCTCCATTTCTTTGATCTCAATTTTATTCTCAAATGATACAATCCTCCCCATGGATTGATTTCTGCTAGTAATCAGAATATTACCTCTGTTCCCTGGGGGGATGAACTCAGCCACCACCTCTGGAGGAGGATCATCAGCATTATCAAACACAATCAACCATTCTTCTTGGAGAGAAGATATCCACTGGAGGACAGACTCAACTGAGCCATCCACACCAGAATCTTGTGCAGCAGGAAGGCTAGATATGCCCTTGAGAGACATTACCATGCTCTCCTGAGAGGAGGCATCAACCCAGAAGACATGTGAAAACCTAGGAAGAAATGAATCCAGTGTTGTGGATGGTATTCTGAGACTCTTACCTGTCAGACATTTCTTCTATGAACTTGAGACAGACCTGGGTCTTTCCAATCCCTCCCAATCCCCAGAGGAGACAAGAGCGCCTTGACATCAGTCTACTAGTAGAATAATGAAAAAGAATCTTCCCAAGCTTATCAAGTACATCTTGCCGTCCAGTAAAGATTGGACTGGAGTTGGGTTGCTGAGTTACAGGGATATTTATCTGCCGTTCACGACTATTGGCAGGGAGATTAACGACATTGTTCTGTATGTACAATTATTGGTAAATCATACATATGACTCACGAGAAAGACTTACAAATGTGCCGCCAGTGATGAGAGTATTCTGGGCATTCGCAAAGAGACCCAAGGCAGGTTGTTGAACCTGCTGATCATGAGCGAGAGCCGAGAATACATGGTGTAAGCAACTCACAGAGGGGTTTTGTCCCGATTCCGTGGACCTCAAGTTAGCATGCATTAAGGCACCAGGCGAGGAGACTGGATTTCCTTCCTGATGGGCGACAGATGTAACTGCCAACGTGGAGACCGAAGCGGCAACTTGGAATTCATGGGTAGTCTAATCGACGACGATGATTGAGTAATTTAGGTGGTGATGGGCTATTGAACTCTCACATTAACGCCAGTGTCTGGAACGCTTACAGGAGCAAGATCATTGAGCGCTAGAGCGGAAACCGAAGTGGAGACCGGGAGGTCATGGGCAATCTGATGGGTGACGATGATTAGATACTTGAGGGTACAATGGGCGAAGTTGAATGCTCACAGTAACGCCAGCGACTTGGATAACTTGTGCAGTTGGGGCCGCAGCACTAGCGGGAACGGATGGCATGGGGTCAGCGGTGCTTGGTATGATTGTCGATGTCGAAGTTGCTCTTGCATCTTTGATGGTCAGAGATGTTGGTTTCTTGACAAATTTCTTGAAAATTCGCTTCATATGTTCAATAGTGAGTTGTGGTGATGAGAGTCGATAAGAAAGATGCGCTCGATTATATAAGCAGGAATACTGAACCAAGAACGCCGCTAGTCTCCTAAAACAGACCTAATGATAATGTGATGACAATCCATCATACTATATAAGACGGCTGATCTTTCTTTCCCAAACTTTAAGCCAAGCTCAACACTCCAAGATGAGCTGGTGCAAATCGAAGCAACCAAATGCACAACTTACCACGAATTGTTGACGTATAATAACAACTGGAAGTGGCCGAGTTAGATAAGGAAGTTGCGGGACAGGAAGGCAGAGGCGTTTGAGGCAGAGTTAATTGGAAAAAATTGTCTGTTGCAAGAAAGAACATGAACGACTCAAGGAGGCTCTCATGGTATGGCATCTCTCATACCGATCGTTATTCCACCGTCTAACATTCCTTTGTTGTCAGGTTGCGACACACGACGTAAGAAACAAATCAAGAACATTATAAACGGATATACGAGATGCAAAAAAGAATATTGCCGCTGTTAAGAAACTTGAAGGTCTGTTTTCCATCTCTCCCCTGATTCATTGAAGACGTAAACTGATGCCTTGCATCATCAAAAGCGCCTTACAAAGAGACTCTTATTCAACTTGCCAATACCGAACTGAAGGACTGGCCGGATGATTTACTTGGTTCCGAAGACATTATCATACGATCGACGGAATGTAACTTCATTCCTGGCAAGGTATATCTTCCGTTCCTAGCCTCCCTGTTTCTTCCTTATTATTCTTGCGGATAGAACGTGAACCACTATGGAAGATCTTGAAGCTCAAGGAACTCTCTGACGAGAACCCCGTAAGAAAGAGAGAAACAACTCTACGAAAACCTTGGTTTGTGGTAGCATTCAGGACCAACTCCCGAAGAGTGAAGCTCTCGAAGTGTCAAGATTTGAACCACACTATCAACCAATTCCGAGAACTCGTTATGCACCTCAGCCATTTAATTGTCAGTATCAATCGCCATTCTTCTCATCAATCACGCACAGGATACTCCAGACCGCCCAAACTGAGTTGGCTTCGGCGACATCTCAAAATACTGCTATGGTGTCCCTCAATCTCAACTTCAATCCTCCACCATGAAGGATCCGGCGCCCGCAAAAAAATACTGATCTTGGGCCGAGTTTGGAGGCAAGGGAGTCAAAAGAGCTGCTAATCGTTGTCTAGGTTTGTGCGCCTTGGTTATTTTTTTTGCTTTCCACATACCGTATCCTGACGTCCGACGTCCTAGGAATCTGTACGTAGCGATGTCACACCACCTATTCTTCCGCCACTTCGCATCTACAGCAGATTTGATTAAATGACCAACCTAGTAGTTGTGCATGTCTCCGATCTGCTCGTTGGATTTTACAAGGTCTAGTTAGACTCGAACTACTTGGCGGCCGGACAAGAAAAAGAATGGAATAGTATGTTGAGTAAAGAATAGCAGCCTGTGTATATCATAATGAACAATGTCGAGTTTCCTTCTATACCATGGACACGTCTGCCTGTCCTCCGAGTCCTAGTACCTGAATTTTACGACAACATCCATCCTGGCCAATGGTTATTGTTAACCTCATTGGCGATAGGGAACTTTCTGCGGGCGAAGAGGCTTGCTAAAAATGGCTCGGCCGGACATTAGAAAAGACTAAGGAATCTGATAAAAGTTGGGACTGTCATGTTTCGAAGAATGGGATTACTACTAACATTGGAAAGACATTCATCATAATATCATTCGACGTGAACTAACTAAAAACTTCTTGTTAACACTTTTTACACATCATCATCTTCCCAATTCTCAGGAACTGGTTCACTAAGTAACTGGGCAGGAGACACAGTTCGAGAAGTCGGTCCAGCAGCTCCAAGTAAGCTCGAACCCTGAGATCCACCTAGTGCTTCTAATGAAGATGTAGTAGTGCTAGTAGGTTTCGGCGCAAGCAAAGAGTTGGTGGTAGCCGCCGATGTCGATGTCGATGATGTTCCCGAGGCGACTACAGACGTCCAACCTCGCCTTGTAAATGTAGTGGATCCTTGAGTTGGTTTGGTAGAGGGAGTGGAGGTTGCCGCCGTCGAGCGCCAAGATGTGGTGGATGGAGTACCTTTGAGAACTCTAAAGTCTGCAAGCTTGCCAAGACCTGGAGCAGGAATAAAGGTTGAAATAAGTGGAGTTGGAATACGGGTATCGATGCGACGAATGACTTGTACGCTGATCATGTCTATGGGTCAACACAAAATATACGTAAGGTAGAAAGAAAAATGTGTACCTTCGATGAGGTTATTGATCTATCATCTGAGTATCCATCCTATACACGCTTGCAAGCTACAAGGGGAACATTGAAGAAGGTCAGATCCCAGCCAAAACGAAATGAAGACTTGGCCACATACATCATGAACAAACTTTCTCCTATATGGAGGCATATGAGGTCAAACATTTGTTCGCTTCTCCGATGTAATGAAACTATAAAAACCGCATCTCTTTAGCATATATAGCATTGAAAAATCTTTTTTCGAGCGGAAAAACTCACTCCACAAAAGTCCTCTCAACAAGACTCAAAAACTTCGGATTCACTCTCGCAAACCCAGACAACTCGTCAGTATACGTCACCGCCATTGCCACAGCGGACTCCCTACCCTCCAAACTAATCCCTAAAGCATCAGCCAATCGTGCATTCCGTTTCATTATCTTTCGCAGTGATGGAACCCACATGCCATCAACCTAAGAGTCTTGTCAGGATACAGATAACGAACAAGTAAAAACACAAGCATACCTTCCACAAACCGTCCCAAAGGATACCTTTTCCGTTTCAAGGGAACAACGAACGTTCGGTACCGACTTCTCGTCGCAAGCACATAATTTGGTGGCCAAGAACGGACAAGGCGGACAAGAAACAGAGTCTCCGTGACACATGAGGAGTAGCCGGATGACCACATGGAGGAGCCGGGCGAAGGCAAGGGTAAGAGCACTGCATCACAGTACCACAAGGAATCGGAGGATCGTAAACCGTAAGACCACAACTACAAACGAGCTTTTTTTAAAAAAACCAGGTCAGCGGTTTGAACGAAACTGTCAGAAAACCAAGAAGACCAACCTCCTCAAGGAACTTCTCATACGTGGCCGACAGGAACCTTTATGATCCCTTTCTTCGCATTTATGATTCCCACAAGGTAACATTTTACCGCATACTAGATCGCATTCGTGCAATCCTCCGTATTCTTCGCCTATTATAGGTTCGTCCTCAGCAACACGTCTACGACCCTTCTTGCCAGCATTAGCTAAAGACGCCAGAGGACAATAAATACGTCTGCACTGATGTCATCCACATGCACGAAGAGCGGTGCATGGCCTATCACACAAGATTTCCTTCTCTTCTGCGCTGAAGTAGGATGATTTATATGCCTCATAACAGGCCAGACTTCGTGTGGCAGAGCCGCGCGAATAATTTGGACTGAACATGGTGGACAAGGGCCAACGTGGCATTTGGCCTTGCATGGATGAGAACAAGTAGGGTTAGGTTTCGAACAGACAGAATCGCATGTTGGGATGGGGGATGTACAGTTGGCGCGGGATGAGAATGCGTAGATAAATTGATCGACAGCGGAAGTTGGTGCAATGGTGCTCTTCCCACATGGACAATGGGTGATTTTGGAGGGAGAGCGAGGGCAGATGGCAGGTGTGGGTGATGGTGGATGACACGGTTTTTCACATTTATGAATTCCACAATCGAAAAGCCTATATTACGAGATTCAGTTAGTTAATCATTGATCTGGGACCACCTTAGTTAACACTGTACACCCTGTTGTTTTGCCGGTCGTATGTAGAAACGGCAGTTCAGACTGCAGCCATTTCCATACACCAGTCTTGGTAATTTTAACATGGACGAGTGGACCTTGCACACCACGATCTTCACATCTAATAAGACCACAACCATCCAAATTCAGACGTGTCTGAAGCTGCCGAAACCATTTTGAGGTGGAAATTGTAAAGAAGGTATAGAAGTTGATTGAAATTCTTCAAATCGTTTCAAGGCGACCGCTTCCCCAACTTTGAATAACCCTAAGCAAGTTTGGAAAGCGCTTGCCCATAACAACCATTACACACAGGTTCATCCCACTTCTCTCCAACAAATGCAATAAGCTTGGCCTTCTTCTCATTCCCACAAAGATGACACTCAAATCCTGTGGCCTTCACGAGCCTATATTGACAAAACCCACCGCGTGGCGGATATTTTTTCTGGACTAAAAATTGAGGGGGTAGACTTTCGGTCATGTCAACGAGATAGGCTTGAAATCAAGTTAGATCTAGAAGTAAACAGCGAATTTTGACCTACAATGGAAATGTTCTAGAAAGAGATCCGTTTGGGGATTAGCCAGAGTCTTGAGAAGCCAATCATGGGACTCACTAATGCGATAGATAGCCAACAATAAAGGTGTGAGCTGGAGATTGAGATGGGGGGATGTCGTTGATCTTATTCAAGAAACCGCACTAGTGCCCAAAGTTTTGTCAGCATTCACACACAGATGATCCATGATGGGTTTAAGTGACAGGCGCCTGAAGCTCCGTCAAAGAAGCCGCAGAAATGAACTTGAAATGAAATCCGGCAAGAATCTTAACTTCGCCATTCCAAGGGCTTTCCATAAAGGGATGGATTTCGCTCGAGGACTGGCGTGGACGTGATTGGTACGAGACTACCCTCGAACCTAGTCTCCCGTAGCCAGACTTCGATGTGACACTGATGATAAGTCGATCAGCTTCACATGGAGTCTGCTACTAAACGCGCCCTTGATACTGGAGTAAAAAATTTCCACGCTCTTTATTCCCACGAGCCATAGTTTCTAATCATGTGATCCAATGAATTCGACGCGACGCGTTTTTTTGGCTGTGTCATAGATTGAGAAAGTTCGCGTGTTTTCAGCCGATATGTTCCATATGTTGAGTCCACCTTTATCAGCCTATACTTTGTAACACTATTAACGGCCTTTTCTGTTAATCCGAGCCCCTTCATTTTGGTTTCCTGTTCACTCCATAATTTATATTTGTCTATCCTGTTAAATTTCATTAAAAGCAGACCTGGTCCTCCTCAAGTGCGGTAGTGGGATAAATGACCAAAATAGCTGGATCTTTGGGGAATGTAACGGATGGACAAACATGTGGAGCTTCCAAAACTTCCAAAATAACATGAATAAGCATGTAAATATAGGCAGACTTGCCAGATCCTGTTGCTGATACGGCGAGCATGTCTATTCCATCGAGAACTGCAGTAATACCATCAAGTTGGTAGTCATATGGCCCAAATGGAAGACATTTGTGAATGATTTGGCAGCAAAGATCCTGTCCTTCAGAAGAACCGAATTCAAATGTTGAATTCTGTAATCTAGACACGACAGGGCGTGATCCTCAGTGTCGGGAAATAAAGTAAATGACAACTGGTATATTCACTTAGACACGACAGGGTGTGCTAGAGTCAGAGTTAGCTACATAGAGATATGAAGATAACGTCTAATGAACTCACATCCTCAGTGTTGGGAAATAAAGTAAATGACAACTGAGGAAAACTGTAAACAAAGCCAAAACGCGGTATATAAGGGAGCGTTGCAGGCACGTGATATCGAAGCGTGATAGACGTCCTGACCACAGACTGGTAAGTCCAACAAATCCACAGAGTTTTTGGCCATGGGGAGTGTTTTTTAAAGTGATAGTCGCGTCGATATTCAGTTTCTCCTAATGTAATGAACGATGTCACAGGGTGGTGGAAATGGCACATGATGCTTTTTTTTTACGCCTATCAGAGTGGCATGTTTAATAAGGTAGAAGCAATCCATACTCATCCAATGTCACATGACCAAGCATTATAACGAGTGACAAATGAAAGAAATCTAGGCTACATTTACAAAAACACTGTTATTAAAAAAGTGGCTCCGAGAAAATATTCCAAACTGCACTTGTTAAATTATCCTGGAAACAGAATTTTGATATATGGGCTGTGCTAGTTGTAGTATATTAAAAGACCTCAGAGCACAATCACAGGCACATAATCAGAGAGACCCATCTGCATATAATTCTGTCCTTTCAGTAATCCTTCCAGAACTCTCCTGGAACAGCTTTGAAAACAAAACAAATCCACCACCTTTGTTTTTGACAGCTGAATGATATCCTAGATGATAAAATGCACCCAAAACACTGGTTCATCTGATGTCCAAACACATCTTTAGAATTCAATATACAGCATCAGTAAAGTCAGGGATTTCCCATAGTTTGTCATAGTTATGTCACACTAAATTATAGTAGCCTATAGTCATGTCACATAAAATTATAGTATTCTACAGTCACGTCACCATAACTATAGTGGGTTATAGTTTCATAGTATTCATGTTGCGCACACCAGTGCTATCTAGCATGGTCTAGTTTCCTCACTCTGTCATGTCACACATTTTTTGAGATTTTTCATTAAGTTAAATAAACCAACCCTAAACAAATCCAAAATTACTAAATATGTAAGTTCAACAACACTTCGTCTCATCACCACCATCACCACCACCTCTCAATCACCACTTACAACCACAACAACGACACAGGAAAAAGATGGACGACGACGGCTAGCAATGATGACAACTAACTAGCAATGATGGTGATGACAACGACTAGTGATGACAACCACAACCACAACCACAACCACAACTAGCAACAACAACAACGATGATGATGTACCCCCTTGCTAGGGGGTGGGTTTGTTTTTTATTTATTTTAATTTCATTATATTAACTTTGTTTGATTTCATTAGTCTTGAATGATGACGACACGACTACGACGACCACCCTCACGACCACCTCCACGATGCACCACACCCCTTCGCAGGTTTTTTTAAGGGTCTCGGTTTTCAAAAAAAAAAAAATTCAATTTCACTCTACTAACGACAAACTACAGGTATAACAACTATGTCAACCACCACCACAACAACTCATCACCACCTCTGCAACGACACCTGCACCAACAACAACAACAGCTCATGCACAAACCGCAACAACGCATGCACCAACAGCAACAATGCACCAACAGCAACGATGCATGCACAAACAGCAATGATGTATGCACAAATGGTGACAATGCATGCACAAACAGCAACAACACACACATGAACAGTGACAATGCATGCATGAACAGCAACAATGCATGCACGAACAGCAACAATGCATGCATGAACAGTGACGACGCATGCACGAACAGTGACGACACATGCACAAACGGTGACGACACATGCACAAACAGCAACGAGTCATGCACAAACAGCGATGATGCATGCACAAACAGCGATGACGCATGCACAAACAACGACAATTTTAGTTGTATATCACGATGCCCATGAGACAGTATATATCCTTTACAGTAGTATAAGTAGTATATTATGATGTTTAGACTACTATTACTTAGTTGAAATATGATTTTTTTAACAATTTCCTTACTCTAGTTGTGATTGCTATTAGAATATTACGAGTATAGGGCTCCCTAACTACAGTATTAGCCTAGCCCTATATAGCACATTATAGCCCTATATAGCACCTTATAGCACTCCATAGTGCTGTCTAGCGTCGGGCCATTTCCGGATAGTGCTGTCAAGTGTCACAGTAACGCTGTAAACATAAGACCCTTTACTATGGCTCTATGCCACTGTCCGGTGCTGTCCGGTGCCGGTCAGCTGACCCTGAATTTACTGATGAGTGCTCCCATTGCCGATCCTTTGACCCACAATGAGCCTGAGAACACAGAGACGCACAAACTCAGAGAATTGTTAGGGGACACCTGACTTCAACCCAAACCTCAACCGTAGAATCATATACCCCACCTTTCCGACGACCTCCGACCTTCTGACCAACTCCGCTTCCGTCACCAGTTTACTCTGGAACCCCATAGTTCCGCTCCGACTCCGATCCTCCATTTTGCTCCGTCTTTTATTTCTATTTTTCATATCACACCACTTCCTATTTAATTAATTAATTATTATCATATCATTCCTTTATTTATTTGATATCTCCATTATGTCCATATTAGTACTTAAATACCCCACAGCCTAGCAGGGATCCCCATCCTTTCCTCTTTGGATCCCCTGCTAGGTGAGTCACTTGTAGATATCCCTTTGAAATATTATTAACTTTGGATCCCCTGCTAGCTTGACTAAGTCAGCGTCGCAGTTGCCCTAACAAGAATGGATTCTATGTATCACAGTTTTCAATCACAAGGAACATACAACACAAGTTTACACCCAAGACAACAAAATTGACACTTCCTACAACAGTAAATCTTTGAAAATTTGCATGAACAAAACAACTGATAGCAATAGTTTATGCGTACTAGGACAGATTGAGCTATGAAGTTGCAGCAGCAGATTATTGTGTTTCCAATAAGATATGTACAGAATACTGCCATTGGATTGTCGTTAAACTGCACGACTGAAAGCACAAGTTGTTCCCATTGATGGACCTTGCTACTTACTCAAAATAGGAAAAATATTACATTAGTAACAACGGTTGAAGGAGTTAATGGGTGACTTTCCATAAGGCTAACTTGAATTTCTAACTCTAAACTATTGACAGGTAGGGTCCTATGCTGAAGTGCTGCATGGATACCATCCTAATCTGGTACTAGACCCTACAGGTGGTGTTGTTAAGTTTAAAACAAGGGAGTCACATCGGAGTAACACCGGATCGGACAGAACGGAACCGGAACAAGTAACGGAAAGGACTTTGGCCTCAGTGTATGTGCTGTGCTGCCCAACTCCTACAATGTCCTGATTTTGGAACCGGAAGAGAACAGAAAGACGGAAGACCTCAGTGACTTAGAGGACGAACAAGAGGAGGAAACTAAGATGATATTCGAACTGAGGAAAAACATACAAGTTCAAGTACTTAAATATAAAAGGAATTGCAACCGAAATATAGAATATAAATATAAGTGCTGCGTTCTGCTCCCAGAAAAGGTCCTGCATTCTTGGGTGAATAATCCATGGCTGGTGTGCTGACTGATAGTGGGAAAGTGATGACAAAGGAATAGTTGTTATGACAAAGGTGTGGTAATGGGTTTGGAGTATTGTCGGAAGAGTCGGAATGATACGGAGAAGTCTTGGAGTTGGATGTAGGAGGAGTAGAGTTGGAGACAAGGGAAAGTACTGGAACAGAGTACGGACTACTGGAAACAACTCCGTGCATTGAGCTCACGTGACAACAGAGGTCTTTTGCTACTTTTTAGGGTGAAAGTTGTTTTATTTAGCTTAGGCATCATATAAATTAAAATTTGGGGCTCAGAGGATGGGTGTTTATGTGACTTCCTTGTTGGTAGGAAATGAGACCAAAAGTGGCACACATGATTTGGAGCTCAACTTGACATGCACCTAAATTTCACAAAAGCATCCACATTGCATCAGATACTCCTAACTATATATATAATGCATTTAAGGATCCAATAGAAATACTTTCTCTCTAAAACAGCTGAAAAACCCCTTCAATTATCACATTCAGAGGAGATGAAGATGATTTTGAAGTCCGAAGATTACATAAACATTTTCTAGCACAGGTTTGGGGGTGCGGTAAACAACAGACTTCATATATTGTGATCCATGATTCATGTCACATCACATATATTGAAGCTGTCTATGAGAGACTACATCATATACCAAGTCTGGCCATTATCTCTTTCCTCAGTCATTGTTTTACTCCCAAAAGGACTTCCAAATCATTTGTACATCACTGAAGAACTAATTTCCAGTAAACATAAATCAATATATGGGAATTTCTCACCCTTCCAGGACCTGGCAGTTCAGCAGTTCAGTTCAGTTCAAACTGGATGAACTGCCAATTCTCAAGATGCCTGAACTGAACTGAACTGAACTGAAAAGTTCAGTTCAGTTCATTCAGTTCAGGTTCAGTGAGTCAGTTCAGAACTGAACTTTAGCAACACTATTGACACTATTGTTCACAGATTTTGCTATCTTCACAGATTTTGCTATCTTCATGGATTTTGCTATCTTCACAGATTTGTTAGGGCAACTGCGACGCTGACTTAGTCAAGCTAGCAGGGGATCCAAAGTTAATAATATTTCAAAGGGATATCTACAAGTGACTCACCTAGCAGGGGATCCAAAGAGGAAAGGATGGGGATCCCTGCTAGGCTGTGGGGTATTTAAGTACTAATATGGACATAACGGAGATATCAAATAAATAAAGGAATGATACAATAATAATTAATTAATTAAATAGGAAGTGGTGTGATATGAAAAATAGAAATAAAAGACGGAGCAAAATGGAGGATCGGAGTTGGAGTGGAACTACGGGGTTCCAGAGTAAACTGGTGATGGAAGCGGAGTTGGTTGGAAGGTTGGAGGTCGTCAGAAAGGCGGGGTATATGATTCTACGGTTGAAGTTTGGGTTGAAGTCGGGTGTCCCCTAACAAGATTACTCTCCTTGGATATTTCCATACCACAAACTACTTCTAAAGCTTATTGAGGAAACCTACATTAACCCCACAAACTATGTAACTACTTGTGGTCTGTCCTTACTACAGGTACATCAGTGGGGGGTTTCAAATTCCTGTGGGCTAACAGGTCAGGTACAGACAGGTATGGGTATGGGTACAGATTTCTGTACCCACCACCTACAAAACAAGCCCTAGAACATTCAAAACAGGTGAGAATTGGTGGAGATATAGCCAAAACAATATAAAATATTGTTTAGCACATATCTTGCTCATTTCTGGGTCATTTTTGGTGTTTTTGGGCTTGTTTTGATGGGTAAACCCATGGGTTTAACAGGTATGGGTCAGAGAGATCTCAGTTCTGAACCATATGTTGAAGTGACAATGTCTCACCCTAAGAAAAAAACTGTTCCCATTGTTAAATGGCCCTTATGATTCTAACTAGTTCTGTTGGCTGTTCTGGTTCTGGTCCCAACAAGATGGGTGTTGAAATGAATCTCAGCTCCAACTGAACTGAACTTCAGCATCCTTAGAAATACATTGGGATTAATAAAGATTGTAGAAGTGGTTCTTTGACTCAATTTCAGAGCAACAAACAGAAGCCCAGCTGATTTGGAGGGTTTATTTGGATCTGTCTAGGGACCTGCAAGCAGATCTATCACACTAGCTAGCATCATGTCATTTGTTGCTAACTTCCATTCATTGCTAAATCATTGAGATACTCCCTAGTTGTGAGTTGAATGCCAGCTTTCAAAGGAAGATAATGTTCTGTATATATTAAAAAAGGCACCCTTTCTATGATTTTCTGCTAAAATTTGAAATTTGAAAGTAAATAAGATACAGTACAAACACTTGTATACCTTGATGATTGGGCCACTTCAGTCTCTTCCTATCCCCTTCTTTATATTCATGACTTCAAGCTTCAGCTGCTCTGCCTCACTCCACCTTCCCAAATGATGGTATGTGCTTGCTAGCTTTGCCATATTGTGGAGGGTGTCTGGATGTACTGCACCAAGCAGCTTCTTGCTCATGTCCACAACCTGAACTTGCAGCTGCTCTGTCTCATTCCACCTCCCCTGATTCCAGTATATGCTTGCTAGATGTGCCATACTGTTGAGGGTGTCTGGGTGTTCTGTACCAAGCAGCTTCTTGCTCATGTCCAAAACTTGAACTTGCAGCTGATCTGCTTCAATCCACCTTCCCTGGGCTGAGTATGTCCTTGCTAGATGTGCCATATGCCTGAGGGTGCCTGGATGTTCTGTACCAAGCAGCTTCTTGCACATGTCCAGAACTTGAACTTGAACTTGCAGCTGCTCTGCTTCAATCCACCTTCCCTGAGCTGAGTATGTCCTTGCTAGATGTGCCATGCTTCTGAGGGTGCCTGGATGTTCTGCACCAAGCAGCTTTTTGCTCACTTCCATAACTTGAATGTGTAGTTGCTCTGCCTCATACCACCTTCCCTGATTCATGTATGTGCTTGCCAGCTCTGCCATGCTGCTGAGAGCACTTGGATGTTCTGCACCAAACAGCTTCTTGCTCATCTCCATAACTTGAACCTGCAGCTGCTCTGCCTCATTCCACCTTCCCTGATTCCTATATGTGCTTGCAAGATTTACCATACTGTTGATGGTGTCTGGATGTGCTGCACTGAGCAGCTTCTTGCTCATTTCCATGACCTGAACTTGCAGCTGCTCTGCCTCATTCCACCTTCTCTGAACCCCATATGTGCTTGCTAGATTTGCCATACTGTTGAGAGTGCTTGGATGTTCTGCACCAAAAAGTTTCTTCCTCATGTCCATAACTTGAACCTCCAGGTGCTCTGCCTCAATGCACCTCCCCTGATCCCTGTATGTTCCTGCTAAATGTGCCACACTGTTGAGAGTGCTTGTATGTTCTGCACCATAAAACTTCATGCTCATGTCCATAACTTGAGCCTGCAGCTGCTCTGCCTCATTCCACCTTCCCTGATTTCTATATGTGCTTGCTAGATTTACCATACTGCTGAGGGTGTCTGGATGTTCTGCACCAAGCAGCTTCTTGCTCATTTCCATAACTTGAACT